>LR737386.1:3956659-3973846 GCA_902655005.2 Marronus borbonicus
GGGGATTATTAACGAACAATACATTTAGGAAATATACCGCAGTATCATTCTTGTTTATTTATCACAGGCGTAAAGATATAAATTTGCTTCATTTTACTGTTAAACGTGTGTTGGTGTGCATCTGTCGTTTTTGCGCGAAAGTTTTAAGAAAATTTACTTCAAAATGGCACGTGGCCATTTTTTGTTTTACGTGTAGAAAAACGTTCACGCATTATTACGCTGTTTGAAGATATCCTTCTTCAAACGGGGCGACAAATTGCTGAAAAAATAAATATGAGAAGTTCAACAGTAAACGACATCATAAAGCGATATCGGACAACTGGAACTATAGAAAATCGTGTTCGTCCTGGAGCATCTAGGAAAACAACAAAAGCTTAAGATTTGAGAATTGTATTATTAAGCAAACGCAATAGAAAATTAACAGCGCCACCAATAGCAGCCGAAGTCAATGGCGGCCGTGAAGAAAAAGTTTCGGCGAGTACGGTAAAACGTCGACTTCAACAAGCGGACCTTCATGGACGCATTGCCATTCGAAAACCCTTATTACGTCGGGGCAACAGAGCAAAACGGCTACAGTGGGCCCGTTCTCATCTAGATTGGTCGTTAGATGATTGGAAACACGTGCTTTGTAGTGACGAGTCAAAGTTTAAAGTTTTTGGGCAAAATCGACGCGTTTATGTCCGAAGATTTAAAACCGAAAAGTGATCCCGAACTGCATTGTGTCGACAGTGAAGCAAGGGCGTAGTTCTGTGTTAGTGAGGGGATGTTTCTCCTTTGCTGGGACGGGAGATTTATGCAGAGTGCAGGGTGTAATGAGGAAGGAAAATTATTTTGCAATACTCCAGAATCATGCAGTGCCATCAGGATTGCGTATAATAGGCCGTAACTATACATTCATGCATGACAACGACCCACAACACGCTGTGTTAGTGTGTAAGAACTATCTAAAGGAGCAAGAAGAACAGCACACCCTGCCAGTAATGACATGGCCCCCACAAAGCCCAGATTTGAACCCGATAGAGTTGTTGTGGGATGAACTGGACAGGAGGACCCGAAAAATATGCCCAACTTCGCAAGAACATTTACGGAATATTCTGCAACATGAATGGTTTAATATTCCACAATCCGTTTTAACAAAACTTACCGAAAGAATGCCTAGAATAGTTCGAGCGGTGATTAACAGCAAAGGAGGTTTTTTCGATGAAAAAAAAAATAATGTTCAGTATGTTATATTAGGCCAGAATAACTTTTTATTTATTTATTTTTGTCTTTTTTACCTGTACATACAATAAAATTGCATTTTGTTTTCAGTTTCGTTTGTTTCTGTAACCTTTTCATATTTTTTACCAACCGACGGAACTTCTCTGAACGGCAGTGTAGATATTCAAGAATTAAATTGAATCAAATAAATTTAATAAATCTAATCGCTTTACGGTTGCAAATGTGTTTTATTTCGCTTAGTCTTCGATTAATTAAAATATTGTATAATTTTCAATATTCTTTTTAGGTAGCTTCTATGACAGCAACTCTAGATTACTTTGTCTCAAATTGATGTTTATAAGAATAACGTTCCTAAACATGCGAATGGTATAATTTTTCTCTTATACAAGGTCATGAATAAGGCAACATACATTCACTTACAACCAGTATGGTATAGCTGTATCTTATGTAGATTATGGATAGTAACTTTCTACACTACATTATAATTGTAGGTTTGCATTTCGTGAGATTTTATACGTAAATGCAAATAGAAGTTTATGCAAATAAAGGCTTTAGTTATCTATCCAGAAAGAATTGAATACTGTTACTCGTGTTGCAATCTGTAAGAATGATAATAATATCTGACGCAAGAGTAAATGGACAGCGTTAGAATAATGACATCATAAAAACAGGCGAAAATTTCTGAACATGCTTAAAAAATAATGTGAATATTTTTATTCTAAATCTGAGTTAAATATCCAACTCCAAAATTCTCCAAAATATCCAACTCCAAAGTTCTGAGGGTTTCTGTAATAATATCAATTCGATTCAGATTTGTTTCAATCTATTCTGAATCGTCTGGTCTGGTCGGATAGAAACAGATCAAATCGTGCTAGTTTCAATTCAAATCGAACTCATTTCCTTTCATTCTTTCAATTAGCTTATAAGAATTAACATCTTTATCTTCTTAATCCACTTTTTCTCGTTCATCAGCCGTCTTTGCATTGCAGATTCCAAACGTGCAAACATATCATTATTTGGCCAAATATTAACAAATGTCAAAAAAAGCAAAACATTTGTCCCACAAGACATGGGCAAATAGTGCCTTATACTTTAAATTTAAAATTGAACTAATCAGCAATCAGAGCAATTCATCTATCTCCTTGTCTGTTATTGTTTTCACTCCCTAGATGACGGTAATAATGTTTTCTTCCAATTTTCAAGGATAGACGAAATTATAAAATATAACCTATACAGAATTTATCCATTAAAAAATATAATTCTAGATAGTTCTAATAAATATAATTCGGTAGAGATACGGTATTGCATTGGCCGGATTCGCTTTGGGCTAAGCTTCGTGTTTCACAATTCACAATTGAATGTTACGGCGTTTTCCGTTATATAGAAATATTTTATGCAACGCCCCAGTAAACATTTTTATAATTGTCCTACTAAACAGTTTTTCAGGTTTCCTTGAATTTTTAAGATGTTAAGTTTTAACCAAAAAATATAATGCTAAGATAGCTTAGCTTCCTCGTGGTATTAATGGAAAAATTCACGCCAAACGCAACAGAAGGAGAGAAAAAATTACACTAACACACGGACATGTTTCTGCCTACCCGGCGTCATCAGCGTGGTTTCGAGAGTAATTTTTTATCTCTACCTTCTATCGCTGTTGCCTCACAGTTAATGCCACAACTTTCAAAACGACAAACTCGACATTTCTTGGCGTTCTCTGTGCCAAAGAAACGCATGCTTGCCGTTTGGGGATCATTTGGGGAACAGTACCCGGTTTATGTCGCTGCTTCCTGAACGGCAGGCACGCGTTTCTTTGGCACTAGAGGGCGCCAAGAAATGTCGAGTTTGTCGTTTTGAAAGTTGTGGCTTTAACAGTGAGGCAACAGCGATAGAAGGCGGAGATAAAAAAAATTACTCTCGAAACCACGCTGATGACGCCGGGTAGGCAGAAACATGTCCGTGAGTTAGTGTAATTTTTTCTCTCCTTTTGTTGCGTTTGCCGTGAATTATTCCATCAATACCATGAGGAAGCTAAGCTATCTCAGCATTATATTTTTTGGTTATTGTTTCTAGGCATTTTCTGATGTGTTATGTTAAGTTATATCGAATATCCACGCAAGGGCATTTAATGATATGTAGTATAATAGTTCTCTTCAATTAGCAATGGTTGAGAGGTTCGAGTCAAGAAGCATATCAGAAAACTATTCCCACATGCAGAGTCATAATGTAAAACACAGCAACTTAAAAATGTTTGTGGCTTCTAGAAAGTATCAACATTCACAAGTAACACCGTTCAAAAGCGAAGAAATAACTTTATTTCCATTAATAATAAATAGTACTTCGATAAAACAAAACCATTATTTTGTGGCTTCGCACTTCGTTTGAAATAATTTATCCACAAACAAGATTTTTATTACGTTGCGTTTTACGAACATAAAATGGCGTCGGTGTTAATTTGATATTTACGCATATCACATCTCCATCTAACTCTGTCAACATTAATCCTGCCTCACGTAAAATTTCTTGACGGGCTGGGCATCCGGTTCTAGAATAAGCGAGAGCTGAAACCAGAGAAAACGGAAAGTGGAAACCCTTGACACATTCCGTCGGCGTAAAAATGGACCAGCTGTTTGTGGTACTTTCGTGTTAGCGTTTCTTGTAACATGGAGATTGCTTTTGCTAATTAGAATTTCAACGAAAACCTTTCAACTTGTGTCAATCATTCCAGATAACAAATATATGCAGTTTTCATTGCGCAGTCAAGCGCTTTTGCGCATTGACATGCTGTCGTTAAAATCCAGTGTCGCAATTCGTTAATAATAACAATTAGAAACGTTTGTGTACTTATTAGAATCGAAGTAAAAGTAAGTTAATGGAGGATTGGAAAGTCACTAGTCGCTAAACTGGTCGTTAATAGTATCTATAGTGACTGGAACATTGTATTAATGTTAATATTCATCTAGCCATTGCCGAATGCCCGTTGATTTGATGCTAATCTATATGAATTACATTGTTGCAGAATTAATTCTTTAAAATATAATTGAAATAAATCGAAAGTACGGACTGAAAGTAAAGAAATTGTAAAACTATAACACAATTTTCGATGTTATTGAAGCAAATTGGTTGCTCGTGGAATAACACGCTCGCAATATTAATACGTGAAAATATAGGTAACGTTGCAATATTCTGGCAAGCAATATTTAAATTATTGTGTGCCTGTTTTCTTCCAAACCAAAAGACAAGTTGCGAATCAAATCGGTACTTCATATCAATTATGCTGTTAAAAAGAAAATTGTATTTCTGCAACTGACAGTTTTATAAACCTAAGAACTTTACAATGTAATGAAATTTAAAGAATTCAACTAAAATTCGTTTATTTAGCGAATTATTTAAGCTTTAAATTTTCTTACATTTCGATAATCCTCTGTGTTAATAGATAATAAAAAACTTCAAGTTAAAAAAAATATTTAATCAGATGATTTAAAGCTAAGGAAAATTCAATGAAAATTCCAAACCTGGTCTTTTTGTATTTCTTTGACTGTATTTTGAAAAGTTGAAAACACAACTGCATATGAGTTAGCCCAATCAATTTGGGTTAATTTGCATTTAGATCAAAGCACCAGTAAAGATTCTGCAAGTCACAATATGGAAGCATTATAAATTAGTAATCCAATAACCTAATTTTAAGTAATAACTATTGTTTGGGTTGAAATTCAATGTTCTGCGATCTTTACCCGAAAATTAACTAAAACTGTTTGCATCAATATCCATCTCAGTAAGATGAATAGATATTACTAGCAGGAAAGAGTTGTTCTTGAAACGGCTGAACTTTGCCTATACTTATGATTGACTCGCAATGGAACAAGGTCTTGTCAGCAACTATCTGCAGAATGCTTTGATCAATAAAATTTATATGATTTATAAAATTTAAATTCATTACTATACTACTGAATCCTAAAGAAAAGTACCAGCAGTGTATTGATCAGAGGAGAAAGCTCAGAAAATTTTGAAGTAGGAAGAAGACCCCGGCAAGGTCGCCCCTGATTACTACTACTCGAGCTTGCACCGGGGAAGCTCATGAGAGCTAGTGGATTAAACAAAGAAGGACCATATTGATAGTGAATCATGAAGTTATCTGTTATGTGGATGACATTGCCATAATTAAGAAGAGAAGACAGGAGGATCTGGAAGAAGTAATTAAAAACTTAACGGAATCAAGGGAAACCCAAAAAGGTTGAATATATGGACGAATTTAGATATCTGGAAGGGCTCCTAACCAATAGCTGCAATGAATAAAAAGAGATTAATATAAGAATTATGAAAACCAACAAAAATGCAGGACCTGATCCGATTGAAACAACTATCAAGGAAATCAGAGCTGAGATTCTACAAAGCTGTATCGAAGCCAATGATACTACATAGCTGTGGGATGTAGATACTAAATAAGAAAGAAAATAACATGTAATAAAATGGGAGGCTTCCAGGGCGGGAAAAAAAGACAAAGGATGGTTATTTGAGAAGAACTAACGAAAAACTATACGAAATGTATCTCGAACCAAAAATATACGCAGCTACTACATCAAAAAGATTTCAGGGTTTAGGACACACAGAAAGGATGGCTGATATAAATTGTATAGAGAGAATCGGAGGGTAAGAAGAGAAAAGACAAACTAAGGAAAATATGGAAAGAGATGGTTATAGAGGATCTTAAAGAAAAGATCATGAATAATTGGAAAGAAGAGGCCAAAGAAAAAAATGGTATGTAAAAGGATTACAAAGCTCTAGACCTAAATGCTCTGCAAAAAACTATATGCCATATGCTATACTACATGAATCCAAGTAATCTTACTTTAGCAATACAGCAATCTGTTAAAGTTTAATGAAAAAGAATGAAAGGATACCTCATTTAGTTCCCAATAAAATCAGTTAGCTCCATCATAATCATACTGTTTTAATAGAGCTGGGGAATTTATCCACTAAATATTTGAGTAAGCTAGTAGTAAAACTACACATTTGCATAAAAAGCATTAACAGAATTTAGCCCAAGTAGCCTTCATAAGTGCTAATCAAACAAAACCATATTTCAAACGCAACGTAATAGCGTAGAACAAACAATTTTGTATATTTTGAAACCTTCTTGGCAAATAAACCGATGGACAGAAACTTACGTCAACTAAGCAGGACAAGAAAAGATGTATTTCCGATTATTTTCACAACTAATGTGAGTCACTGGATTAACCAACAATCCATTAGGCATATCACTGGGAAAAGTACAAATAACAATTTTTCCTACAGTATACCTATGTCAAATAACTGACTGGTGCGTTATGTAGTGAAAGCTAGGTGACAATTTAAATTGTTGATTCATTTTGCAATGTTTACCTTCTTTGGAAGTACGTGTCAATAACATAAATATATGCGTGAATAAACTATTTGAAATTGGCGTTAATAATGTTAACGCGTTTGAAATTACCAACGGAGAAATTTATATTGTTCTAATAAATTTGAATCTGGAGAACGTTTGAAGCTTGTTTGAAACAATTCCATTCTTGCAGAAATTATTTGAAGATAATTGTGCAACTCAATAATTTATATCAAATTAAAAAAGGTAAATTTTAACAACGCGAAAGAAAAATTATTAACATCTTAATTAAAACAGCAAATTTCTCTTGGTAAAATTTATTCTTTCAAAACCAAAATAGTTGCGAATACATAAAAATAGAAAGTGAGGAAGTAAACTTGCGCGTATTTTCCTACAATATTAAACGACATCAATACCAAGCACAAGCAAATAAATGAACTGAATAGTAATACTATGAAAGTAGTCAAAATTCCCATTATGCGGTTAAACTTCAGAAAAACAAGAAAGTAGGAACTACGATTGCTGATTTTATTGTGTTTTCATGCATCTTTCTTTTATCACTTAACATAAAAATATTTACATTCACGTTAAAGAATGATGGGCGAATGGATATAGCGGTTTGAAGATAATATATTCATACTTAGTAATTTATTATTATTATTTGAATATACAGCGGCGGACAAAAGATAAGTCCATGAAGGATCTGTTCCTTTGATATCTTCAGGTCCAATAAAAAATATTCGAAGAGAAATGCTGCGCAACATTAAATTACATTCAAGCATACAGGGTATTAAGTTTCTACAGCGCGCAACACAATTTTGATTTCTTAAATGAAACACTCTATATTGTATTTCGTTTACAATTCGTGAGAACTTCATCAATGTTCCCTATACCTATCTCTCTTTGTTCTTGAGATTATTGGCGGCTTGCGTTAATTGGTGTCGAAAATTTTCAAGCCGGTTGAAAAAACTTGTTTATTACTATAAACAATTAATAAGTGGTGATGAATCATGAATTTGCTATGAACCTGAAACCAAACTTCAATCCGCTATGTTGGCGTTTCAAGATGAGAACAAGTCAACAAAAGTTATCGGTTCTCGAAGTGCGTTGAAGAAAATGATTTTCAACGCACTTTTGTCTCAATTTCGGATCGTGTTGCTACTCTTCTTTTAGAAGATCGAAGAATGGTTAATGCCTATTGGTGTATAACCGATTGGAAAACTAAAAAGACAAACCTCGTGTCTAACTTATTTCTGAATATATTTCATTTGAAAACTTTTTCTCTGAATTGTTCGGGAAAAGAACTATTTTTTTACTATGCACTAGGTAGACATTTATATCTTTTTAGAATAACAACAAATACGCTTCTAATTAAATAGACAAGTGTATGAAGCATGATTATACGCTTCAGTTGCCATATAATTAATTCTCAATTAAAAGCAAACGTCTCATTACAAAATAATTTTTTTTTTCAGCATTTTACAAAAAAATATCATCATTAGTTATTATGCAGTTATTATTACTTACAGACATCAAAACATTCTATAGTAAATTCTCTTTTATTAAATTTAAGTAAAACATAAGTGTTCATTTAATTTTGCAAACAGCTGTATACACGTAGAGACCGCATTAATTCCAAGCATCATCACCGTCGCCTAAATTTTGTCTAACATGGAAAAGCTAATATTTAGTTAATGCCAAAACAACATCTGATGTCATTATTTTTAGAATCTCTACAACTATGAATGTATAATGCATATGAAAGAGGCGACCTATTTACCTTGATTCGTGCTTAATTGATTACCATTTTACAAGCGCATGTTATTGCCCTAAATTACGAAGAATCTGAGGCTTCATATGCTTTGGTTTTTTTTCTTCCGAGAGAAGAACATTGTTTCCCTTTCAACAATTGATTTCACAAGACGTTAAATAGTGATATTGCAATAATTTAAGTAGACGCGACAAGGTAAATCAATTACCTTGATGGTAGTTTCTTTCTCATGTTTATCACCTAATGTGTGAAGAAATTTGATGATTACGTATAACACTTTTAGGTGAGAACTAAGCCTGCAGGAACGAGTTGCGCTTCACGAAATTAGCAGACACTGGACAGACTCGTGTTTATTCGTCTCGTGAGAATGGGTTCGTGTTACTTACTGGTTTCCCTAAGAGTTGACAATACACGAGCGTGTCTAGTCTTTGCTAATTTGGTGAAGCGCACGGAAGGTGTACTTTTTCACTTGGGAGATGTAATCATATTTTGGATCGTGCTTACCTTTCGTATTTGGTAAATTATATAATAGTGCAATTAACATTTTGTTAAGCACGCCAGACACGGTTTTCTAATCCTTAGTGAGAAGGTTAAAATAATTATGGTTAATTTCGCCCCATTAGTTTAGATATATATCTATTTACTCAAACAATAAATTATGTATATAACAAATGCTGCTATTTGATATCCTACATATGACACCTACTCTGCGTTACTTGAAAGCTCCTGAAATTCCTTTCTAGCTTCCTAGCTTCCAAAACAAAGATATGTAGTTCTAAATGCATACAACACATTAAGAAAATGAAAATTATGCAGGGAAATTGGAGTTAACTATATCCTGGATCTTCCAAAGTATCAGTAATGATGTTAGGTACACTACCCGACAAAAACATAGACGCGGTATCGTTTCTATTTACGAAACAAAGTTTATAGACATTATATAAAATGTAAATGAGGGTTATTAATACTTGTTATGTAAATAGTCCATTTATAGATATTTCTGGGTATTTATTGCTTTGTGAGGGGTAATTGAGATTTTCCCAGATCAAAATAGGAATTTTAAATGCGACAAAAATTTAGACCCTGTGCATTTGTTACATTAATATAAGCAAAAATGGTTTAATTTGATACTTCTCTTTATATGCAGCGGTTGTGCTGGTAAAGTGTACACATTTCACCACGACAAATTATATTTTATGAAGTGTTTGCAATATGGGTAGAAAAAAACAATTATCCTTGATAGAAAGGGGTAAAGTTCTAGCTTGGCACCAGGATGGTGTTAGTAAGAAGGAAATTGCTCGTCGGTTACGAAGAAGCGATCATTGCGTTCGAAATTTCCTAAAAGATCTGGAAAATTACGGCAAACCAAAAGGCCAGGGGCGACCGAAAGCTGTAAGTGAGCGGATTAAACGCATGATATTGCGGTGTGCATCCAATTCTTCTGCGTCGACGAGAGTTATTGCAGAATAGGCGGGGGTACAAACCCACGTGCGTAATGTTGAAAAGATTTTAAAGGCGTCACCGGTAATATCACGGAAGAAAATGTAGAGAAAACCACCACTTTCGCTGAAACACAAAGAAGCGAGGTTGAGATTTGCTGAAGAACACGTATCCTGGAAGAAACAATGGGAAAAAGTTATATTTTCCGATGAGAAACGTTTTAATTTGGACGGACCGGATGGGTACTCGCATTATTATCATGATCTGGGAAAGGAACCAAAAGTGAAAATGACCAGACAATTAGGGGGTGGATCTGTGATGATATAGGCAGCGATTGGATTTCGCGACAAAAGCGGGATAGTGTTTTGCACCAACAAAATGACATGTGTGACGTATAAAGACTTACTGCGTGACAATCTTCTACGTTTTGGAAACCAATGGGCCGGGTGCAATTTTGTTTTTCAGCAAGATAACGCGCCAATTAATAAAGCGAAAACCATTACTGAATGGTTTAAAGAGAAAGAGATGAAAACTTTACAGTGGCCGGCACGGTCACCAGACTTAAACATTATTGAAAACATGTGGGATGAATTGGCACGTCGCGTTTATGGCGGAGGCCGTCAATATTTCACGGTACAGGAACTGGAAACTTCAATAGTGACTGAATGGCAGAGTATCGCTCAAAATTATGCGTTAAATTTATATAAATCTATTAATAACAGACTATTGGAAGTGATTAAGAACAATGGAGGATCTACGCATTACTGATCACTCATTTGTTGATTTTTGTTTCACATTTGCAACAGAGCGTCTAAATTTTTGTCGCAGAAATTGTTTAAACATTGGAGTAATAATTTATTATTTAGTTAATATATTACTGGAGGAGATATTTTTAAGTTTATTTTACTTTTATGAATAAAAACGTAATTAGATATCTTGCTAGTTTTTGTCGGAGAGTGTAAGTGTAAATGTAAACAAAGAATTGTTTTAATAGCAGCTAAAACTCCAAACGTATTTTTAAACAATGCAAAACAGGTACTGCCATTGATATCGTTCCTACACGTATTCAACGTATTAATGTTTACAGATACTTAACATAATTTTTCAATTAAACAATAAAATCACCACGTGATTGTTTCCAAATACATTCACTTCCAATGCCTCTTAGCTTCCAAAACGATTAGCGAAGCCGTTTCTTAAATAACCGATTGTTATTTTTAAGGAACTAAACCAAATATCTTATATATCGCAATAAAAATAGTTACGAACGTCGATGTAATTGGAAAAAACGAACTTTCTTATTACTACTACGTTTAACTGTAATAATTGTCACACTAGACTCGTCTATATGACTACTTTCACGTCGGTTAAGACATGGGACGCATTGTAATTAGTCGTCGAGCGCTAATTGCAAAATCTAATGTACCCAGCCTGTGTTTCTACTCTACTAAAGGCTCGCCTAATTGTGCATTCCGCGAAAATATATCTCGTTAGCGTGACGTCAAATCTAGGGAAATAATTTGAACTTTCAACGAGGAAATCCTATATTAAATTTGTCAGTTGTAATTGTAACTTGAAGGAGGTCGTAAATCGAGTAAACTTAGTTAAAAGCAAGGGATATGAAAAAATTATCACACTTCACACCACACAAAATATAAATAATTCGGAACAATTGCTTCGGGAATATGTGGATGCTCATTGTCATCCGCCATTGTGGATCCGCTAATTTTTAAAACAATTGTTCCGAATTAATTACATAACTTGTATGGTGCAAAATATAGCAATACGTTAGTATTTACTATGTTCGTCTTGATGATTATTGATTATAGCTCTATTTAGGATTGTTTGATCCTCTTCAAGAAAGCCCACAGCTACAAATACTGTCATATGAATCTTATTTTTGAAATTTCGCAGAACCTTCTTCCAGGTTTTGCTACATATCGTTTCTAGTGATCATTGTTCACCGTTTGGGACAGTTGGTAAGGTCGACAATTAAATAACGTTACCATCGTGTAGAGATAAAAAGTTAATTCTTGGTTGGTTCCAAAGTTTATTGGTTGGATGGCTGGAGAGAGGATCAATGGTGATAAGAATATGACTGGTTACATTCACGCGCCGGCGGGTCGGCGGAGATCCTCTCTCAAGTATCTGGTTATCACTGAGTTAAGATTACCTTAGAGTACTTTTGTGAGATATTTGGGGCTTATTATACGTAGATCATCGATTAAATTGGAGCCTTCACAAAAATTATATTAAGGAAAAATGCGAAATACGAGGGATCGCTTGAAATTCAATATACACTTCCTGGCTATTGCACTGTTTAACGCTTTAGCTTCTCCAGAAATTCTCCAGAGCAAAATGTGACCGTTCACCTTAGTATATACAGAATATTCGACTTGGTGAGGGCTTTTCCGTCCCGGCCGACCATCCTTGTGATTTCTTGAGAAGGACACTAGACAGAGTAAGAAAGAGCCAACGGGATGCTTCCTTTGGATCAACAGAAACAGCACCCACTCCGCTTGAACCACTTTTCTGATTACTCACTGATCCAAGATCCCACGCAGAGAGCTCTGTTTTGCGAAATAGCGATAAAAAAAAAACCCTTATAAACTTAAGCCGTTTGCAACCAAAATAACTAAGTAATAGTCCTGTATTCAATAAAATTTAATAAAAACTAAGCAGAGTTATGGGATGTACTTGCGAGTGCCATTTGGACCAAATTTTCTTGATGATTCCGCAATAGTTAACTACGCTTCACCATTTACAGCGCAATAACAAAACTATAGAACACTTTGCATTACACACACAATGTTCACACTAAAGGTTGCTGAGATTATAAGTTTTAAAACTTACACATCCCGGCCGTCACTACACTTAAAAAAAATAATAGATTACTTTACTTAAGCATACTTACTGTGTAGAGAGATTTACAAACCAAATTTTAAAATTACGTCACAGAGAGAGCTTTGTTAAAGGATCATCCCTGTACAATCAAGAATGTTGGACTTGCACGATTAAAAACTAAGGAAGTAATCCAAGTAATTTTATAAATTATTATTTAACATTCAAAATGTTTTCATTGACAAAAAACAGCTTTTTTTAAAAACTAATACGAGCACTAGAAATGATACCTAAAATGTTAAACAATTTCCGGAATAAACGTTATACAAGATGTTGATTTTTAAAGGCTTATTCTCGTTTTACTAAAGAATTTAAATCCTTGCAATAAAATGTCGCAGTTACGCAATGCTTACTTACTTTGTACAAACTTTTTGTCGTAACAATAAAAAATTTCTCTTGAAGCTATACAAGGAGAGAAATGGTTTAGTTCTGTTGTAAACGGACAAATATGTTTATATATATTATATATGCCTTTCGTTGAAGTAGAGTCTCTAGCAAGAATAGTAAAAATTATGAAGGGCTATGAAGCAAAAGGAATACTGTGAAAGCATACCTGAGGCCCTAAAATATTACTTACACTATTGAGTTTCACTGTAGATATGACTTAAAACTATATGCTTAAAGGTTACCTTTTTTGTTCAATTCCACCATCTATTTAAAGTAACCATCATTTTCCTAACTTCTAAGAGAACGACTCATTTTAAGCATAAGGAAATGTTTATAAAGAAATCTAGAACAAATTCTCCGTCTTGAGGTCTTGAAAAATATACACAATGTTCAATTTGAAAAAATTAAATTAAACACACAGGCCATCTTGCAAACTCTAGCTGATAAAGAAAATTCGATGCAATAGCTAAAACTCTAAGAAATACTTAATTGAATAACACTCTAACGGGCTTACACGACCGATCGTAGTGTTTAAGATGTCGGCCGTTAAATAAATCGTGGCATTTCGCAAAAATCTCAAATTATGTCAATTATTTAGGGATTTGAAAAAAGCATGAGTTGATTGATGTGGGGCAACCCAAAAACGTAATAATATACAGGACTTTCTATTAAAAAAAACCAAACTTATATCGTGCGCTGCGGAAATCGAATACTCTCGGATATAATTCTATGTTTTCAAAGGTAACCTCCGAATATTTTTTTTTTACTTTTTCTCTAAATTGATCACGAAGCGAATTATCATCATCTACCCGGGAACTACGCTACTATTCTTTAGTTTTGGCCTTTTACAAATACAAAAGAGGCTAGGAAATTCTTAACTTTTTCGATATTATTTCTTTTTACAAAGCAAACAAACGATTTACTGTCAGAGTCCGTACTTTGTTGATTTTTTTATGTTGAAACTAGAGAGTTAAGTAGCACATTCACTAAAGCTTTTCCACCGCCTCAGCTTGCCAGCATACCTTTTCAGGAGTTACACGAAAATTGTGAAAATTCTAAATAACAAACCAAATTTTCTTTGCAATAATGTGCTAATTAAAATAAACATTATTAGTTATTACAGTTATATTTTACTTCTTCGAAAGATGTATTGTTTTGAATTCTTGTTTTTTTTTTTGCTTTATTTTTCTTAATGTAGAGTTTGTTATAATTTATCCCTTTTTTCCAGTTATTAATAAATATTTAATAAATAAACATTATTATTATTGTAAAAATTTAATGAGAGATTAATAAATAATTAGAAAGGGACACGATGGCAGTGGCTTCAGATTTGAGGTATGCAGTATTGCCAATTCCCCCTAATGATTTACGTAAATTTTATTCAATTATTTAAATGTACTCTTAAATAAGTTAAATATAATTTTTCAGAAGCCATAACCTTGAATTAATTTCTTAAAAAATTAACAGTAACAATAATACCAAACCAAACGAAATATAACACAATCAAAATTTGCACTGTTTATGTAGCCATACTTTTACTATGCTTCATTGATCACAAGTACAAAATTTACAACACACCTCTTAAAAAGAGAAAACACTAAATTAACCATTTCAATTTTCAGCGTATTTGTGTAAATTAAAAGATTAATAAGTAAATAAGTGATCAAGTCAATCGGAACATATCTAAAAAAACCGGTATACGTGCATCATACAAGCAAGAAATACGCTGCTGCTACGGGTTTTCTCTTTTACAAGCTGCGGGCGGCGAACGACTCCCGAAGCACACAAAACGACTGACCAAGACGCGCAGCGCAAGTCAACAAAACTTTTAAACAGAAAAGAAATCGGAAGGAGTTAAAAGAATCATGGTGTCACATACTGACCTGTGAAATCTTTAAGAAGTCTTCTGCATCTCAGTTCTAAATCCTAACGATCACTTGTAATTAAAAAAATAAATTAAAGACGAAAAAATGTAAATTTTCACGATTTATCGCCGCCTATATTCACTTTTAACGAGATTTAATGTTCGCGGCTGGTTAGATTTCTGCGCGGAAAAACCGTAATAGTCGATATATACGCGACTTGAACCTACTTTAGTAAGTAAGTATAGCGGCACGTGGTGGACTAAAACGCGGCTTAAGTGAACGCTTGCTTTAAGCCGACTAAAGCTGCTGCTAACAGTTACGTTGCAGAGCGATGGGTAGAGAGTTGATATCTTTCCTCTTCCATGGCCTACTATTATTAGCAGCGAGGTATTGAATAGTAGTAGTACTGCAACTAGTTGTTTTTTTGTAACAATAGCGGCACTCACTTGTTCAGCATCTATTGTTGTTATCTTTTTGCTCGAATTGTATTGTATAGGAAGGCAAAAAGAGGAAACGATTTCACTGAATGCCAACTGAGGATTTTATGCAAATACAAACATTCCTATTAATAATTAATACTTGCTAGGATATAACCACTACCAATTAGAGCTTTATCCTTCAACTAATAATAAATGGATGCTATTTTTGGCTTTTTCTGAATTCTGAATTTCTGAATTTGAATTTTTGGATTATTGAGCGAAGCGTCAAGTTAGGGATTGATTGATGTGAACATTAACCAAGAAGTATTCCAACCTCTTGTAGGGATTTTTAACATGCCAAACATCCTATTGGCACAGGGACTAATATTTGGCCTCTCTATCCAAGAAGAGGGCAAACTCCGATTTTTTAAGTAATTAAAAAGCAATCGTCCGAACCAGAATTGAATCCGCGTCGTTCGGATCGAAGGCAACCACCAAGATGGTCTTCTAAAATATATTTGATCATTTGCCTAAATTTGGGTTGGCGTTCTACTTCATTTTGAAGCGAGCCAACCTTCCTCCTTAACAAATTCAACGCATTTCTTTTCTAATTTTGAAATTACTTTCTTACCAAAACATGTTCAAACATTAAATTTCATGTCTTTCAAGACGATTCTTTTAGAAGAAGAGATAAACAAGTAGAACTCATTAATTCTATTCAAGTAAAGTTCGATCGCTTCATTTTTGTTCCATTTGAGAGCTCATGAATTCTAATAAACTCACATACAGTTTAATCAACCACCTATTATCTGAGGATGCAAACTATGTCATCGAAATGCTGTATATGAAAACCCAAATCCAGCGGCACACGTTCACGTCGCGACATAGAAATTTACACAACAATATACATATGTGTACGTAGCTTAAATATGTTAACATGTTATTACATAGAAGGCACCGTTATATAAAAAAGAGTGCTCTTTGAATATCGGATGAGCTCAAAGGAAGACTTTAGCTCGTGTAAACATTGCGGTAAAGCGCTTCTGTTGCAGCCAAAGTTCGTGACACCGTCGCGAACACGTCCCTGAAAGTATGTACTTCTTTTGTATCGCATACTTAACTCCATTCAATCGGTGAAGTATGCGTATCTTTTGAATGGCAGATGTGTGCCTAATCGATTATGTAGAGCTATGAAGATGTTAGTCCCCTCAGAGACAATAACAGGTAATCCATCCAAGATTTAGATTCCGTACTAGCATCATATAGTGACAATTTGAAGCTTCGCGGCTCTAATTCCAGAATCTAGCCAACAACCAAGGAATAGAAGTAACGTATCAGTTTTCACAAGACAGCCTCCAAAACATTTTGATCAGGAACTATACCTTGGAAATCGAAAAGTAAATTGATTCCCTTCAAGGGACTCAAATCATTAATAGTACATATTACACCATTCTCGATAAACTAACAATAAGTCCAAAAATTCTTAAAAGATGACCGGGAAGAGCTTGGAAAACAGATTCGGAGGCACTTCAATTTCATTGGTTCAAATTCATTCTATGCACAAGGGAACTTCGTTGACACTCCTATACAGCGTGTTCAGCAAGGGAACAAATGTAGATTTTAAAATTCTGAAAACTGTTATAAATATCCGCTAGGAGCACATATTTCATGGCATTTTTTTAATTAATGGAATACCATATTCTTATAACAGCTACCAACGTATCTGGTTTAGGAAATAATTTTTATAAATTTACGACAAAGACCTTGGTGTCTACATACACTACCCGACAAAAACATAGACGCGGTATCGTTTCTATTTACGAA
>LR737386.1:3988846-4050255 GCA_902655005.2 Marronus borbonicus
CCTCATTTACATTTTATATAATGTCTATAAACTTTGTTTCGTAAATAAAAACGATGCCGCGTCTATGTTTTCGTCGGCTAGTGTACGTATAAGAACGTCAATTTTTTTTGAACACCATCGTAGGCGTAAGTGCACCTTCCACCGTCGAAGTGCATTGAAGGTATCATAAATTCATAAGACAGCTACGAGCCAAGTAGAACCGAGGAACCGCCTGTAAAACAAGACGAGACGGTGATGTCTACCTTTATGGTGCGATAAATTGCAAGTACACAGCGCACAACCTTTAAGTGAAACTATATCAAGAAAATAGTGTGCTCCAGCTAATTTATTAGCAATAGAGGAAAACGGGACAATTAATTTACTTAAATGGAATTAACACAATATGGAAAAGTTTAAGGCTTGCGTTTTACGAGGGAAAATTTAATTAGACCGTGCAGGTCTAGTCGAGTAAACTTAAAAGGCTTACTTATATTCCAAGGATTTTTTGTTTCAAATAATATTCGAAAGCTTAGGCTCCTGTAGCCGACCATGCAAACTGACACTAGAGATCTTGAACATTGATTGGAAAACTTTATTTGAGATCACTATTATCGTGTAAGAGAAACGAATAAAATGCTTACAAGACACAATATGCCTATCGATCTAGCTGCAATAATGAGCAAGACGAAAATTAACGAATCATATGTGATTTTTTTTGTGCATTTTCATCGTACATAAATGGTCCTATGAGACAATGTTGTGATTTCCTTGCTCTATTTTGTCAGGAATTCTGTACTATCCAATAATAATAGCCTCAGCATATTTCCCATTCCGAAGTAAAGGTGCTAGAGAGAAAAGAAGAAAATTAACTTTTTTCCTTCTTTTTTTTAATCTCGAACGTCATTTGTCATAGGTTCACAAACACAAAATTTAGCAACTTGCCCAAATGTAAACCATGTATTACCAATAATAAGCGAGATCTTCATGGTCAGGGTCGAAAATTAACCAAAAAATCACGATTCTACAATCATAAATAGAACAACCTTCTCTTTTTTACTGCCCTAGTAGCACAGACGTTGGCGTAACGTTGGCTCCTGATCACCAATCGCTCGGCGCGATGTCGGCATTACGTACAGGTGTGAAGATTTTACGCTTTTCGCCGAAAGTTGGCTCTCTATGTTGTCGCATACTTATCTGATCGTTAGGTGACCTATGAATTTTTGTCGTGCAACAACCTTTAACGAACATTCTCTGAAGAATGGCTCACTGTTGTCTGCCTACCATGACGTCACACGCTTACAACGCTTACCAATTGATTTTCAACCGACGCTGCACCGACGACATCGACTTGCTTATGTCAGTCAAGTGTTTACTGCCAAGCGTAGTTTGATTATTATTTCCCGACTATCAACCAACGTTCAACTGATTTTGCTGACCTAAAGCCAATCGACACTCAACGTTAAAAAAGTACTACTAGCTTTATATACCAACTGAAAGCCAACCGTCACCCAGCCAACTGTACTACTAAGGTTAATTAAATAAATTGCAGCTTAAAACAAAACTCTCAAACTGAAGTACATAAATTCGACGAAAAGATATGTAAGTATTAATAACCTGCAACAACCCCCTCGCATAAAGGGGATGCCTTCTAGTCTTCGTCTTCTTCATTTTGTTGTCGGCTAGTTCTCTCCGCTGTAAATTTTGATTAATTTCCGAAGTTAACGTTTCATTTCCTTCGCGTTCAAGTTTTAATTACTCGCAAAAGAGAATATTAATATTACTTTCGTCGGGTTGCCCGTTTTACCGCGATGCGATAGGATAAAGTGCGTCTATACCTTACTGTGTACTTTACTTTGAGAAATTATCCGTCGACTAGTTATCGTTCCCGTTGATTAAACTGATAAACAAATTTATTACCGACGGATTATTAACGACTATGCAAATAGAACGATGATATCTTCCCAAGAAAAAGTTGGCTTTCCTTGCTTTGTAATAATAAATAAAATAATTCTCTTATACGAGGAGAGTACCTGACCCTGGCAAAAAAAAAAAACATTTTTATGTGCAAAATTCATTTTATTTTTCAACATTTCTTCAGCCCTGCAAAATAGGCGTTTGTTTCTGCAATCACTTCTTCGTTTGAGCCAAATCTTTCTTCGCCGAGCCATTTTTTCTATTCGAAAATAAGAAATAATCGCTAAAGTTCTAAAATATGGCGAAAATAACGGATGAGGAGGCAATTCGTATCCTGACTTATGCAATTTCACCATGACGACGACAAAAGTGTGCACGCGTGCGTTGTCTTGATAACACAGAATTCGACGTTTTTCTTTAGCAGCATCGTTGAAACGATCCAATAAGCTGACATAATACTCACCATTAATCATTTTGTCCTTTTCAAACTAATCAACGTGAATTATGCCGCGTACATACCAAAACACTGTAATCATGACCTCGTAGACCGATAAAGTGGCCCTGGCTTTCTTTGGGGTCGGTTACCCACGAAGATCCCGCTGTCTGGACTATTGTTTGGTCTCTGCTGTGCTGTGAGGAATCTTTCGCTAAACATTCCTTGTTAGTTGCACACGTGAGTGTGTATGGTCGATTGTGAGTAATCGTGGCACCCTTGTGGAAAGCTTTCTCACATCCAATTGAGTTGTTAAAATGTTATGCAGCCGATCAATTGAAAAGTTTCAGCAATCTCACGCACTTTCAATTTCTGATCATTCATTACCATATCCTGGACGTCTTTGATCGAAAATGCTCGTACGCCTGGATTTAAATTCAGCTGCCCAATATTTTATGGTTGATAAGGAAGGTGCAGGTTTTCATTGTTGTTAGATCACAAAAGTTAACTTTAAATAGCTACCATTCCCAAACTAAGAGGCAGGACTCTTGTGAAAGGTTACATTTACGAAAAATAGATAGAGATCCTCGTATTATTCGTAACAACTAAATTATAATTAAAACAGTGTCTTTCAGGCTTCGTCAAGTTGTGAAATTAAGTTGCTCCAATGAACCATTATATTCATTATTGACTGTCCTCGTCATGGTTTGTTATTATGTTTTGC
Organism: Marronus borbonicus; assembly: GCA_902655005.2. Lineage (NCBI taxonomy): Eukaryota > Metazoa > Arthropoda > Insecta > Coleoptera > Scarabaeidae > Marronus > Marronus borbonicus. The sequence goes on from LR737386.1 coordinate 3,991,897, forward strand.
CAACCGCCACACTTAGTCTCAAACGGTTTTCCCTATTGAGGTTTTTGGGGTTCATTATTTCCAGCGTTGTCCGACACATCCCATTTACGTCACCACTAGTCGCTACTGAATGGAGTACATCCAAATTCTCCAGAATAGCCACCAAATTCATCAAAATTGGATTTTTCTGTTTGGGAGTTTGAGAAACATGTAAAATGATAGTTTAGTGAAAATAAGCTTCTTTCATAAATTTAACACTGAATGTTTATATATTTAAAGAGCTTGGTTTCTTGCTTTATAAACTTAAAATTACATTGCGTACTAAGTAATTACTTTTACTAGTCATCATTTATTATAAAAACGCAGCTATTTTTCATTTGGTTCTACTGCCACTATTCGCAGCAACACTTATTGAAGCGATTATAAAGCAATAATCTTCGATTTCCCTCAGTTACGAAACCTGGATAACGCTTGAGTTCGACTTACATCGCTTAGACGGTTCTTATTACATTATTACATACATATATTGCAACAAATTGCACTTCGCCTTTGTAAATTCTTCTGTAACGCAGCACTGATGAGAATAACCTAATTCACACATATTATTAGTTTTATGTCGGTTGCCTTAAATAGAATGAGATAAGGTGAGAAATGCGCTTGAGTAATATAATAAAGTCATTCACACACTTGACGCGTTTTTTAAATTTCGCGGATAGTTTAAGTTGGTAGTTCCGGCAATAAAGAACATATTCGCCTGCATTACGCTAATAAATTGGCGAATAAGTCCTTTATTACCGGAACTACCAATTTAAATTATCTGCGAAATTTAAGAAATACTAAGTGCGTATTTACCATTATTAGATAAATAGGTAATTTCTCTTAATTAATACCGCAAGTTACTTCAAAAAAGCGAATATACGTTTATTACCTATACTTTCTTCTACTGCGTAATTGAAGAAGTCCAAGTTCCAAGAAAATTAAGTATGAAATCATCTGTTTACTTGAAGTGAAATCAAAACCACTTAGCACTGTCACTAGCAACACTTATTTATTACTCTTATTAGGTATTAAATTTGTAACACCTACATACGTATGTCAACCAGAACAAATAAGTAATAAATAAATGGAGTAAGTCACTTTCTTCGACCTAGTTTTCTCAGTACATCAACTCGACACCTATACCTACACTATATTCCTGACTGCTATACGAAAGATGTACGTACACTGCCGTTCAGAGAAGTTCGGTCGGTTGGTAAAAAACATGAAAAGGTTACAGAAACAAACGAAACTAAAAACAAAATGCAATTTTATTGTATGTACAGGTAAAAAAGACAAAAATAAATAAATAAAAAGTTATTCTGACCTAATATAACATACTGAACATTATATTTTTTTTCATCGAAAAAACCTCCTTTGCTGTTAATCACCGCTCGAACTATTCTAGGCATTCTTTCGATAAGTTTTGTTAAAACGGATTGTGGAATCTTAATCCATTCATGTTGCAGAATATTCCGTAAATGTCCTTGTGAAGTTGGGCATATTTTTCGGATCCTCCTGTCCAGTTCATCCCACAACAACTCTATCGGGTTCAAATCTGGGCTTTGTGGGGGCCATGTCATTACTTTCTTCTTGCTCCTTTAGATAGTTCTTACACACTAACGCAGTGTGTTTTGGGTCGTTGCCGTGCATGAATGTAAAGTTACGGCCTATTATATGCAAGCCTGATGGCACTGCATGATTCTGAAGTATTGCAAAATAATTTTCCTTCCTCATTACACCCTGCACTCTGCATAAATCTCCCGTCCCAGCGAAGGGGAAACATCCCCAAACTAATACAGAACTACGCCCTTGCTTCACTGTTGGCACAATGCAGTCCAGGATCATTTTTTCGGTTTTAGATCTTCGGACCTAAACTCGTCGATTTTGCCCAAAAACCTCAAACTTTGACTCGTCACTCCAAAGCACGTGTTTCCAATCATCTAACGACCAATCTAGATGAGAACGGGCCCACTGTAGCCGTTTTGCTCTGTTGCCCCGACGTAATAAGGGTTTTCGAATGGCAATGCGTCCATGAAGGTCCGCTTGTTGAAGTCGACGTTTTACCGTACTCGCCGAAACTTGTTCTTCACGGCCGCGATTGACTTCGGCTGCTATTTGTGGCGCTGTTAATTTTCTATTGCGTTTGCTTAATAATACAATTCTCAAATCTTCAGCTTTTGTTGTTTTCCTAGATGCTCCAGGACGAACACGATTTTCTACAGTTCCAGTTGTCCGATATCGCTTTATGATGTCATTTACTGTTGAACTTCTCATATTTATTTTTTCAGCAATTTGCAGTCCCGAATAACCTTCTTCAAACAGCGTAATAATGCGTGAAGGTTTTTCTACAGTGGTAGGCTTGCGACGTTTCATTTTGAAGTAAATTTTCTTAAAACTTTCGCGCAAAAACGACAGATGCACACCAACACACGTTTAACAGTAAAACGAAGCAAATTTATATCTTTACGCCTGTGATAAATAAACAAGAATGATGCTGCGGTATATTTCCTAAATGTATTGTTCGTTAATAATCGCCAAACGACCCGTTTCAAAAGATCGGTACTTCCGAGAAATTCTTGGAATGATAATAAAAGGGACTTTATTGTGGTTGTCGCAATATTTCTACTTTACATAATAATTTATGGCTTTAATCCCTTAGAAAAGAGTGTATGCTTAATATTTTTCCAATTTTATGTATTAATAATTGCATACAGTGTGATATAATAGATTTTTATTGTATGATCGAACTTCACTGAACGGCAGTGTATGTACAGAGGAAACCAATTTCCTTATATCAGTTACTAAACTACATATTCTAAGACCGTAAATTATTTGAAACATCTTCCTCTTTCTAATTATTTTTATCTGTCCAACAACCAATTCTTTCCGTATCGATTCCTTGAACTTGCTTTTCTAAAAGCCAACGTGTAACATGTTCTTGTATTAAAAGTTAAGTACATATCGCTTTCACGGAAGTAGCAACCTTGATGCCTGCGCTTGCATTCGTTCACCGATCGATGCAGTAAATATTTGCGAAAAAGTGCATGCTACATGTGAAGTTACTTCTCGCCGATGGTTAGATAATTTTATTTTTTTTTAGTTTTATTGAGGTGAATTATATAGCTGGATACACATAGTTTTCCTTAATAAATACCTATCTCGTGCTGCGTTACTGTTGATTTTAAAATGTTCGTTTTGAAATTAAATTTTAATTGCTTCATCATTACGTTATGTGAAATTGAAAAGTAATAATTTAAAACATTATTTTAAAAAAATGCATGTAAATTTAATATTTCCAGAATGTTGCGACATCTAGAAGTCAAATTGTGAATAAACAATGAAATGTATATCAAATTTGAAGGATAAAAGTTATAGTCGGTTATAGTAATATGCATGGGCGTAGTCAGAATTTGGTCAAGGAGGGGCCAATTAGAATCGACATTTTGGACACTTTTGTTTGAACGACAATAAAAAACGTTTGAATAGCGAAATTATTTAATAGATTTAGTGCGGGAAAAGGGGGTCATTGACCCTCTTTGCCTCCCTTTGGCTACGCCCTTGGTAATATATACAAACTAATCTTAATTTAGTAACTATGACGACACCTATATCTTGAAATTTCAACTGTATGGGAGGTATTACAGATTTCTAATCTTGAAATTGGTATAGAAAATTTTGAAATGGGTAAGTTGCTGTTATGCAGCTCCAGAGCAGTATTTTGATCAATTGTAACCAACCATTGGGTTTACAACTAATAAAAATATTGCATCCCAACTGTTTCACTGCGTGAAAGGAAAGCGGATATGAAGACTATTCTTGAAGGGTCTAAAAGCAAACTTTTAGAACAAGATTTCTAACATCAAAGATCACAATATTCGATAATGTTTGAATTATTTATTTAGATGCATCAGTAAATAAGAAGGACTCGAAATTTCTCTCGTTACACATTTATTAAATATCATAAAATAAAACTATTACAAAAATCAATCAAATTATTCCAGTTAGAAGCGCATATAAATAATGTATATTATATTTATATTTACAAGTAAGTTTATATTTATCGTTATTGAAGTAATAATATTTGTTTCTTAAAGCACTATTCCCTATTCAACAATTTCTTAATGTCCATAACCCTGGATTTGATCTCCGGTTGATTATCCTTGCTTATATCTGACAATCTTTCGTCGAACATCAAGCACAATTTCTCGAATTCGTTCTTATGTTCACTGTCACGTAACTTCTTCGCTAAAGAAAATACTACATTTAAAGCTTCTTTTCTCAGTCTAGTATTTTTTGCAATACCTAAAACAGAAAGAGGAGATTGATTTAGATTGGATGCAACTTGTATGGAAACTGCTACATACTTAAGCTATATGTGAGAGCCTTGAGGATATTATCGATAATTTTTTCTAAGCTTTGCTTTTCAATTTCAGTTAATTGAGCATTGTTCAATAAAGAAACCTTATCTACATAGTTGCAGAGCGCTGTAACAATACAAACTTGCACAGATCTAGAGTTTCTCGGTAAGCACTCAACACAGTTCTCAACCAACATTTCCCTATATTTCTCCTGAGTTTCTTTAGCATGCTGAGGCCATGCTTTACCCAAAGTTTCGAAAATAACCTCTTTAAGTTTAACTACCTTCTCCCTGTTGCTGTGAATTTCTTCAGCTGATATAGTGTCTTCGTCTTCCTCTTTGGAATTTTCCGAAATGTCCTTGTTCATGACGTTTTGTACTATATTATATACATCTTCGAATCTGTCTATTTCTAACGATGATAAGATGTTTCCTAGAGATTCTAAAGCATCTATTTTATAGCTAATCTCTTCCTTGCGACATTCTTTCAGTACAGCTTCTACCAGTTCATTTAAATCGATTTCCGAGTTGTCATTTTTCAAGGAATCCTTACAGTTCTTACAAATACTCGCTAACGCTTGGATTAATTTATGTTTACCATTCCAAGTGCGACCTCCTAGACCAGCCATGAGGATTTTGATCAGGGAATTTTGATGTTTCACATCCATTGTTGAACCTAACTTAGTGGCAACTGTAGATATGGCACTTGCAGCCTGAAAGAGTTGAATTAAAGGAAACAATCGAAAAAGCTATACCTAAACTATATACATCTTTCACGATGACCAGGAAGCAATTCTTACCTGAGCTTTCATGGTCCATGATGGAGATTCCAAAGCCGTCTTCAAAGTATCACATATAACTTCAATATTATGTCTTATTCCAGATTCTGTTCCTGGACTATGTTCAGACCATATCTCATTCCATACCTCTAAAGTGTTTTCAGTCTCCGGAGTCTTCTCAGCATGCATTGCAAAGAAAACCAACGGTAATATTACATCGGAATGATTCTTTAGGGTATCCTGATTGTGTACACCGATTGACTTCAATGTATAAGCGCATGCAGATCTGATAGAATCATCTGCAATGTCGAAAATCAAAAATTTATTAATTTGCGCGTTTTTTCCAAATACCTTCTCTTTCAAAGTACCAGTGATTTATTTTGGCAAAGAGCTTTTCTAGGCTAGATTCTTTCGCTGTGGACACTAAATGCCCGATTGCAGATGCGTAATGCTTACGAACGGCAGAGTTTCTGTCAGTCAGACCATTTACTAACGATGCGAGAAATTTACCTGAAACAATCGCAGTTACGAAATAAGAAATCTTAGAACAAAAAAAGAAAGACCCAGATCCATATCTTAGGAAGTGGAATTAATGGTTACATTGTATAAAAAAGTTCATAGAAACATGTAAATTTATCCTAAAATATTCTGTGTACAATTTTAACGGGAAAGAGGCCAAAATACAATACCTGTATAAGGTTGCAAGGATTGACCAAGTTGAATCACTAATAACGTTATAAAATGTGCACACGCAACCCTAGTACCCAAACCAACAGAGCCCTTCATCAATTCAGTCACTTTAGGTACAAGCTCCTCTAATATTGTAGCATCAGCATATTGCAAACACTAAAAATCCCATCATTAAAACAAATTCTTAAATACTAACATTTCCACAATATTCAACCTTTGTCACAGTTTCTGTAGTAAAGTGTGATTTAGCTATAGAAGCCCTAGCACTATCAATTACTTCCTGAGCTTGTGCCTGGGCTCCCATTCGTGCACTGAGGTAGCTTAACTTAGATGATTCCAGTTCCCCAGTTGCTAGAAGCAGAGCTGGGATTAATTGAGGGAGAAATGGTTTCAATTGTTGCCCAGCAGAGCCAACTAATTCAGATATAGTTTGTAAACTGTAAAAATAGCATCTAGAACAAATGTTTCTGTTTAAATCGTATTGTTACCTTATCATCCTAACTTCCGACACTGTATTGGTAATCCCTTTCTCCAGAAATACTGGTAAAATTACTTGCATCATTTTAACACCATCTTTCCCTTGACTAATGTCACAACCTCTAATACATAACTAAAAAGAATGGTTGTAGGAATCTACTCCAAAGATCATCTTTTTGCTAATAATTACCTTGCTTAAAATCTTAGCAGTTTTATTTGCGGCAAGTCTCGTTGCTTCATGGTGATCATCCATCACCCTAAACAATTGGATCCAAACCTCAGCCATTGAATTAACCGAATCATGTATGGATCTATTGCCGGAACCTTTCATAAAATCCTGTAAAGCCAAACAGCATGATTGGCGCACTCTGTATTGAGCAGAGGTCAAATTTAATAGGAGATCTTCAAGAATTTCATTATGATACGTATCGAGCTAAAAAATATTTTTCAATTAAAGCTAATTGTCAAGACTAATTCTTTTTATTGCCAATCTTACAGTTTTCTGAGGTTCCGGAACTAATGCGTGCCAGATATTTTGCATCGACATCTGTAAACTGGGTGTGGGGTCGTATTGGTAACGATACAATTTAGGTATTATCTTTGGAAGATAGGGTTGCAAGTGTTCCCCACATTTCTCAGCTATGATTGTAAATCCAAAAGCAGCTCCTTTCTTTGAATTCCAAATAGTGTTATGATTGGCAATTTGCATGAATTTATAAATCAAATCTGGTTTGTTTAGATCAGATGCTAAGGAGCAGAGTTCTTTATATGTTGTCAAATTTCCTCTGAAAAATTAATTCATTAAGGCTATTAAAAGTATTAACACTATAAAAAAGCAGCTTACCCAGTTGGCGCCTTGCCTAATTCACCTTCTTCAAATAATTTCGTACTGCTACTAACCTGAATAGCAGTCCTACGTCCTGTAGTTAACTGATCAACTAAACTTACTAACAAATCATCGGATTTTGAATAATCATAGACTAAACACAATCCTTTCGAGGCAACATCCTGGACAATATCATTGTTCTCAGCCAATAAATCCATAAACCTATTCTGTATGACTTGTAACTTATTCTTAATAGGTTCTCGGTCAGGGCAACTCTTCAGTAATGCCAACAACCAGATGCTAGCAGCTTGTCGTGCATTTGGATGAGTTTCAGAAGCATATTTCAGTAAGTCATCGACTAACTGTTCCAGATTCTCATCGTTGGGCTTTTCCATCATTGTATTTTCTGGTGCGTAATCGTTTGGTAATACTAACCAGGCATCTCTTGCTTCTGAAGACCAAATACCTTGAACGCACATTACTAGAGATTCTCCAATTGAGAAATGAACTTCGACATCTTTTGTCTATAACAAATATTAAGGATTCTTAAAAGAAACCAGATTCATTTACAACATTATTTACTTCTTTAGCAGTATCTAGCAGGCCTTGTATAACTTCCTTAGTAAATGGAAAATCTTCTCCAACACATAGCAGCCCCAAAGATCTAGCGGCCCGTTCCCTGATCTTCGACGGTAATTTTCCATTCTTCATGATCTCTAATAGCTGAGTTAGGACATCGAATTTTGTGATTTTTCCAATCGCAGGACGTTTGGCATCAGGACTACCAGTACTTGATGTATTTCCGTTCTCTAAGGGTAGGGCAGTACTCTTACCAATCAACCCAATGGATGTACAAGCTGCTCCCATCAATAATATGTTTTGTTGATTCAAATATGAAACTACAGTATTCCAAAATAAGTTGGCATGAAATAAGTCAAACTTCGTTGGTATTCACAAATTACCTATAGTAGTAACAGCATTCTTCAAAGTCTCCCCACGATTACAATCCTTCCTTAATGTACACATGATCCTTCTTTCCAGACAATTTCCAATGCCCAACAGAGCGCCATGTTGTGATTCCAAATTCTTGGAACCGGCTTGCTTTATAAGAAAATCAATTGCTTCATTGAAATCTTTCTCGGAAGTGCCATAATTTAGCATTACAGCATATAAAACTGCAGCTTGCTCACGTATTTCTTCTTTTAAAGAATTCATTAGATCTCGTAACCAATTAATATCCTTTGCTAATACTGTATAAAGCTGCGGTACACAGCCTACTATTTCAAGCATGCAACAGATCGACTCGATCGCTGCAGATTTGAAATAAATTCATTAAATAATGAAAAATCTATGGAAGAAGAATATTAACCTGGGTGTGCAATCATTAGTTGCTTGATTAGATGTAAATATTGCAACAAAGGGCTCTTCTCAATGACATCTCCTTCTTTATACAAATTTTGCAAATATTCTCTGATAATCGGAGTTGATTCACATGGATGTTTCATAATATTTCTAGTCAATGGAACCTCCAAACTCTGATTTAAACATAAACGCATATACAGAAGGATCTGTTATGCAAGAAAATTAATGTAAAACTTTGCATTTCAAATACAACAGTGTTATACCTCAGTATAAATAGGAATACTAAATGCTAGAATATGATTGCCAATTGTAACTCTCTTTGAGGGATCTTTTAAACGAATCTCAGCTTCATTATAGACATACATGGTTATTTCGGAGAATGTTGGCATGGAAAGACCCACCTTCTTGGAAGCAGAAACGTCTATGTCATTTTTTCGTGATGTTCCATATAAAGATTTCGTTGCTTCAGTGAATACGTCATCCTTGCTAGAAAAACAAATAAACGATAACTAAAAAAACTATAAATTGACATCCTACTGGCTGCGCCAGTTTAAATTTAACAAAGTTACTTACATATCTCCCATTGCCAGCAACAGCAAGACTTTAGATGGTACATGGTCAGGTGGGAATATAGTAGCTACAGTTTTAACAGCAGCAAAACGTACCATAGGTTCTTCAGAATTCATATAGAATTTCATTAGAGCAAATAGAATATTAATTCTTCCGTTTTTATCACATTCTTGGGGATTGATATCATACTTATAAGCTGTTATCAGATTCAGCAATCCTTCACGGATTTGTATCTTCAAATCTGGATCGGCACTCTCCAATTTCTTGAAGAACAGCTCCAATAAACTGACATCATGGTAAACTATCATTGGAAATCTACGACCTATCATCCCATTTATAATAAATGCTTGACCCTTATGTGCAGGTTCACCTTCCTTTATCAATTTATTTAAACCAGATTGTAATACACTAGCTACTTTAACTAATAATTTAGCATTAGCACTACAAAATAACGGATAATGTTCATTATGATGTCTCAAACAGAACCTTTCAAATATTAAGACTTACTCTCTTACTAAGTTCCCAGTAAAATTCAAAGCTAAGGTTTTCAACCTTGAATTAGTATTTGCACCGAAGAGTGAGTCGAATATAACTTGAATTGAAGGTGGTATAACAAAACCATTTCCAGTGACGCGACAGAGATAAGTGAGCAGTTTTAAGCGAATCCTAGTACTTGCAGGCGATTTCTTCAAATTGGGTTTGACGTTTTGAGTCTGTGTTCCAAGGAACATCAAGAAAAGTGGCATGGGTATGGTTGGAGAACTCCAGTCAACAGATCTGCAAACATTTGCAAGACGAAATATTAAATAAATGAATAGTTTTAAGTTATGTAACGTACCCAACAACTTTCTTCAGCTCCATATCAGCTAAATTAGCTACACTAAATCTAGTATCTGCAGCGGCTACAATTAAATGTATTAAAATATCATCGTTAGGGAATATTTCGTTCGAAAGAAACTTGACGATGCCTAACTTGATCTAAAAAGAATTTAAGTTATAGGAGATTGTTTTATCAACAGCATGAGCATCGAAATAAACAAGACATAGCATAGTAGTGCCTAATGGAATATTATTAAACAAGAATGGATTATATAGTTTTAATACAATTTGGTATTTGTTACCTGCTCTAATTCCTCCGGCTTTAAAGGATTTTCATTAGTCACTCTCTTAAAAGTATATTCACTCATTCCAGGTGGAACTGGCATAGATACATCATTGCTGCTGCTTTGATTTTCGCTTTGTTGAGGAGACAGCGCCCTTAGACAAGTTTTTCATCAAATAACTTTACAATAATACTCAATTCAATTACAAGTTCTTACCCATATGGCAATAACAACATATCTAATAGTAAACTTAACAAATACTTTGAAATATGTGGTTTTTCATTCAAGCCAAATAAAGAAGATCGTTTTACAGGATCTGTGGGCATCTTCAGTTTGCCCAGAAGAGGTATGATTAATAGAAGGAGACTATCTTGATGAGATTGTGGCTTAGAATCCAGTGCATTTAACATGATAGGTACTAACTCCGTTTGCTCTTCTACAGTTAAACGTGGAAACCCCATTTTAATATAAATAATAGTGAAATTCTAAAAGTAATTAAAACAATTGAGGAGAACACTTATCACTACAAAGAAACATCTTTCTTACAATAACAAAAGAACTGGCCGAAGGATCCTGATATTGAACTAATAAAGCATCAACAGGTAATCTGACCAGAGGTCGGGTTTTAATTCTCTTATTTATATGTACAAGTAATTCCATAACCTACAATATATTAAAAGAAACTACCTTCTAGAAGCTAAATTATGCAATTCTCAAACCTTTTTTCGTACACCTTCCTGCTGCGATGATAATTTAAGCAGGACAGGTGGTAGGAACTTCGAAACGACATTCTGTAGTTGTTCATCGGTCTCCGCGGAACCGACTCGTAAGAACACTCTTTCTAATAGTACTGTAATTTATTAAAGAATTGTGTTAAATTATGCAAAATGACAATCCTCTTTTCAAAGTGTAATATGAAAACACGTGCTCTTTGAAAAAATGCTTTGAATGCGTAAGTTTATTCGGGAAGGATTCGGAACTCAAAATAAGCAAATCAAGTTAAGTGGAATAATAAATTAAGACGAAGTAAATAAGGAAATTCTATACCTAGTTCATCCACTGCCCCGGCCATATTCTGACAATTCATACAATGTGAACTTCGTTCGTATAATTTAGTGACTTTAATCGTTACTTTTTTGAAAACTTTTCAGAAAAGAATATTTAAAATACTAACTTAATTATCAATTATAAGAATTTCAAATGTTCAATTTCTAACGTTTAAGTACACTTAATTAATCAATTTTCTGTAACATTTCATCGTTCAACCGTGTTTAAAAATGGGTACCCTGAGAATGTCGATCATAGTGTTTCAAAATACTTAAGCTTTCATATGATCTTTTTTTTCTATTAATCACGTATAAATTTGTTATTTTACAAGCGATAGAAAAAAAACGCTGAACAAACGTATTTGTTTAAAATTAACTGAAATCGTAAGAAGCATAGGTAAGCTAACTTGAAGAAGGAAGCTAGGCTAAATGCAAGGATGGGAACTCTGGAGTACGCCCCATTTACTATTGATGCGCGTTCTGTTATCTTGACCGATAACTAAATGCGCACGATCAGTAACATTAAAAAGGAAAGCATTAATTAATTAACTTTGTTCAAATTAATATCATCAAAAGAAGGTTTTCATTTACGCTTGTGGTGTAACTAATATTTAATCGAAGTCCAAATAAATTAAAAGTTACTCAAGCCATAATTGCGGGTGAAAACACTCTTGATAATATTAATTTGAATTCTATTTACCTAAAATTCAAAAATCGCGCTTTACTTCCAGTTCCGGTACAGTTACCAGAGGCGCTGTAATATGGTTTACCCCAAAACAATGTTATACTATTCTATGTCGAACGTGAACTGTCAAACAAAACGTTTACTGTCACTGTGTCAAACTGTCAAAAATATTTACAAATGATACAAAGCAATACAAAGGTTATTTTATTGTCACATTTTTAGTGTTTAATTTCTTTAAATTAAATATAGTTTAAAACAATTAATCTCCCTTTAAAATGACTACGAGACCAGACGATCATCGCAGAAAATGGGACCGAGAAGAATACGAAAGGCTAGCAGAAGAGAGACGTAGAGAAGAACGTGAGCAAGATGAGGAAGATGAGAAGAAGAAAAAGGGACCACCGGTAAAACGCGAGCTTCTAAAACAACGTGATTATAAAATAGATCTTGACTCTAAACTGGGTAAAAGCATTGTGATAAACAAGAATACACCAACTTCTCAATCCGGTGGTTACTATTGTAATGTGTGTGATTGTGTTGTTAAGGACTCGATCAATTTTCTCGACCATATAAATGGCAAAAAACATCAACGGAACTTGGGCATGTCGATGCGAATTGAGAGGAGTTCACTTGATTCTGTGAAACAAAGATTCGTAGTGAACAAAAAGAAAATGGAAGAGAAAATGAAAGAATATGATATGGCATCTAGAATGCAAGAGATAGCTGAGGAAGAAGAGAAGTTAAAGGAATATCGAAAAGAGAAACGGAAGGAAAAACGAAAAGCAGAAGAAATGTTAGAAGAATCAAACGAGCAGGCAAGCGAATTGTCGAGTATAATGGGTTTTTCTGGTTTTGGTGGATCGAAAAAAAAATAAAAACAATTAATTTAGTTAATATTTCTTTATTCGTATTACAACGGATATATCGAATTTTTATTCTAAATAGGTAAATAGTGCTATCTTAGTACTAAATTATTTGACACTATAATAGTTAGTATGAGCAAATCTAAAGGACCCTGAAAAACAAATGCCATTTATTAGTATTACTAAAATAAAAACAAATTTCTTAGCACGGAGCTATGATAACTTAAAAAACATTTTATATAAAATAAGTCTATGGTATAGCTAACAATAGCTATTTAAGTTAAAGTGTTCAGGTGCTGTCTTATATTCGCAACGCGAATAAAGAATTCAGAGATACTTGTAAATTAAAAGGTATCGGACTTCTTTACAATAATTTTTATTTTTTTTAAGTTTTTTTTTCTGAAGTACAAAGTAACATTTTCTAGATTCCAACCATATTTTTATTCAAGTGTTATATTAATTAACTTCACATGGAAGTTTGAAAGTAAGCCCTACTATTATGTAAATGAATTTGTAAATAAATATTAATTTTAGTAAAAGGTGTTATATATTTCTAAAATCATACCTTTCGCTTTGCTCCAGAATCCAGAACTTCAGAATCGGGCATGGGATCTTCTACATATGGGTTGGCACTGATATCACAGTGTGTTGTTATAATAACACTTATTACGTTCTTTAATAAGTCTTTAATTATCTTTGCAGCGCTCAAACCACATATCTTTGCTGTTTTTATGTAATAACAATCTGCAACCTCCTGATATGTCCTGAAAATCACTCAAATACTCTACTGTACTGATAATTCTATAGCAATCTCTAGTACTTGCAAACTAAACTTCGATCCTTATACTCTGTCCAATCCGCTGGCCCAGCGCAGCTCTCATACTCTTCACGTAAACTCCGAAAACAATAGAAATACTTCTGAAAAGCTAAATCATAAGTTACTTACGTATTACAGCACTAATCTTCCATTTACCTTGGCGATGCGAGGTTGTATTACACAGATAATCATAAAATTTGTCAACACCCTTTATTAGCTGCACATATAAATCTTTTTCATTGACAATTTCGCATGTTTGTAAAAATTGATCCACTTTATCTAAGTCGGCAGAAATTTGCCTGTAAGAAAGATATACTGTCATAAAATTTATATTTTTGAGAAATAACATCATTACGTGCACATCGTTGTAAAATCATCTTGCGTACATAAATTTACAATGCTCTCTGGATTTACAGCCTGCATTTCGGCTAAATATACCATTAAGTCATCCTCGTTGCAAGGTTTTAACGCTTCACGAGGTACCAAAGAATGGATTGTTGTTCCTTGTCGAAACATGAGCTTAGATAGATGGTTGTTTGTAAACTGATGATGACGATGGACTACAGCATCTCCTAATTAATAGAATTTTTATCGTGAAGTAGTAAAATGTGCCGTTACTATTTACCTGTATAAAATACGGAAAGGAAAAATGTATATTGTAAAAGGTATAAAAATAACATTCATACAAAAATGCTGCTTGACATTTGTGCCATTATTTTATAATTTTAGACATTTCACTTTGTAATGTATCATACTGGAAGTTTTAATTGAAGAAGACTAATCTCGGCACCGTTTGTGACTGTCGTTTAATGGAGTTTTTAATAAAAAGTTGCTTTTAAAGAGTGTTATTTTAAAATGTATTTGATGATTATTTTAAATATGTAATTTTAAAAAGTTGTGAAGCGCGCCTTTCAGATTTAGCCAACCTAAGTATATAACTAAAAGTTTATATTTTTATTCTGATGTTAATTAGTAATTAAACACCAACCTCTAAATGCTATACTAATTCAATTTAAGTATAAATATAGAATAATTATTTAAACTGCGTGTAAGACAAGTTAACAAATTATAATATAATAAAAGTTAACTTTCCGTTGCTGTATATTGGCAGTATTGGTTTTTAGATGGTAGTCTTCGTTGCGTGCAGGGGTTATCGCCTAGTTTAAATTAATATTTCGAACTATTTGGCATCTAGAATCAAATAAATTGATGAAATGGCATTAAATCCACAATATGAGGCTATCGGAAAAGGCTTCGTGCAGCAATACTATGCACTTTTCGACGATCCAAATCAACGGGCTAGCCTGGCTAACATGTACAATGTATAACGAAACCGTTCGCAACTCTTTTTTTATGCTAATTGAATAATATGAAACATCTTTTTACGCAGGTGGAATCGTCTTTTATGACGTTCGAAGGAACGCAACTCCAAGGTTCTGTAAAAATTATGGAAAAACTAAATGTAAGTATGTATGTCGTAGGTATCCTCTTTGAGCATTCTGGAATAACTTCATCAATGACTTTCAGAGCTTAAGATTTCAAAAAATAAATAGGATTATAACGGACGTAGATTCCCAGCCAATGTTCGATGGCGGTGTTTTAATTAATGTGCTAGGCAGATTACAGGTAAGCTTTTCGACTCGATTAGTTTCGTGGTACATATATCGCATCGTATATGTTCACTTTTTTACCAATTCGCTGATAGACTGATGAAGATTTACCTCATGCGTACGTTCAAACATTTGTACTGAAACCCATTGAGGGGAGCTTCTTCGTTCAACACGATATTTTCCGCCTTGTACTTCATGATACGATTTAGTTTTTTAGAGTACGTATTACTGTTAGGTGTGGTTTGGAGGCCTTGTTGTGTATTCTCATTTATTTAAAAAAAGAATTTTACCTCAGCATGCTGCTAAATTATTATTAATTTTAGAATACTATTTAAAGCAGAAGATGTAGGTGATTATAAAATAATATCAAATCTAAAATGATTTTCAACTAGTTTAGCCGCTAATACTAATTAATTACAGTACTAATTATATGAATAACAATGTTGTATGTATTGTTTAAATCATTTAGAAGCAAAAATTGGCTAACCAGTTTAACGATACAATAATTGAATTTACTGCACATTTAATAATCGATTTTTTGCTTGTTTTTAAAATTACTTTTGTATTAAGATATGTTCATTGAATTAAAATTTTCTTTTATCGAAGGTATATTGCTGTAGATTGTATTCTTAATACAGCCAATTACTGTAAATCTAAAGCTAGCAACAGTTTTTGAACATACCTCAGTTTCAAAGCAAAAACTATTTAAATAAGTAGCACATGTGATAATGGAATCTATTTTTTCAGACTGACGAAGATCCCCCTCACGCATTTTCGCAAGTGTTTGTCCTGAAGCCCCTAGGAACTTCATTTTTTGTACAGCATGATATTTTCAGATTGGGTATACACGACACAGTATAATCCATTACCGCAGTTTACTGATTAACCCTTTACAACAAAAAATATATTATATTACCAGTACTAATTTTCTTTTCCTTTTTGATAATTCGGCTTCATTCGATGATTATTATTATAGTTATTACAAATATCTTCATTTTTTTAAGGCTTCATGTTTCATCTGGAATAAAATATTTTTAAAAAACGGCTAACCAATTTTCTTTTAATTCACCATTATCCTTTACTGTACGCCACTTTTACTTGTTGCAACGAGATAATCTATGAAAACCCAATGCTTAAAATGGTTCACATCGTAGATTGTAGAGTATTTCTTTGTTCTACATCAAAGCAATCTTTATTTTATAAAAGCTAATCATAATTTAGGTCTCTTGTATGCTTTATTTCCGTTCATTTTATCTGATATGTCCGATATTATTTATTTTACGTCTTTACAGGATTCTAAACCAAAGCAAAAATTCAAGGAAACTGTGCTTTATAAATCTACAATTTGATTAGAAATATCCGAGGAATTGCAGCAATCATGTTGGTCTCCAAGGCTCAAGCTTTCATAAAGTACAATTAAAAAGTTAAGCTGACAAAGCAGCAAAAATGCAGCGTGTACAAATTAAAATGCACCACACACGAATTTATTGCAAAAACCGATTATACGTAAATGACATAAAACATTTATTGAAGATTGCAGCTCAATGAGCATAGCCGTCTATTTTCCTAATGCACCCACACAAGATTGAACCAATTGCTTACAACCGACACGCTCTTATATAGGAATCAATCAAATGTTCCTCAAAATAAGACTCCCATAATATGCTTTCATTTTATTTACGATAAAAAAATGGCACATCTTAAATACAATTAGTATAAATTAACGCATTAAGTTTAAAAACAAACGGGGGCAAGGAATGGTAGGACAGGGGTAAACGGGGGACAGAAAAAAAAGGAAAGGGGGTAAATAAAACAGGAACAATGAAAATTAAGTTAGCGCACGTTACGTCTTTCAATATGTTTTTCTTTTACGATTTCTCCAAATAGATCGTCGCCTACGTCATCAACTTCTTCGATCGTACATTCTTCTGTGTGATGCTCAGGCCTCGCAATGATCGCATTGCCATCGCTTTGTTGAAGTGCCTTTGTGTCTTCACCTCTTGGAAGTCATTGTCGAAAAGGGAGTCGACGGAAGATAGAATAACGAGAAGTACTCCCAATACCTAGAAAAATACAGATATGTTCTGTAAATAAGATAATAAACATTATATTTAGTTTACTTAAGAATACATAGCCATTAACTGATAATAGCTTAAAAAATTTTCGTTTCGCACAACTCTTAAACGAACCGAATTGATGTCTATTGGAACTACCATCAAATGCATGAGATTGCCATATTCAGCTAACGAAAAAAGAGATCTATTTGGAATACCCGTCATTAAATGTAGTGGGGAATTACTAAGAAACTTTTGCCTCAAAATACAGTAATGCCTCGCTAATCCGGAATAATTAAAGCAAGACCCATCCGAATTACTGGGAAATCCGAATAATTGAAACATCTGACTAAATACACAAAAATCAGTTATTCTGAACGTAGAATAATTAAAAAAAGAACTGTAATTTTTGTTTGATGCAATCTGATCACATTTTTTAATGAAAAATGAATTTTTCTTAAAGCCTCTGCAAAACCCTTATTTCTGCAGACGGAACGTCATTTTCTTTCGTCCACATTAAGGCAATATTTAAAGCCTTCAGTGCTCCTTCGTTCTTAATCTTTTTTCCAAGTGGTTCTTGCCCATTATCGTCGGAATCATTTTGGATGTTCTCTTCGAAAGAGAGTAAATTTTCATCGCCGCAAATCCAGGACTGTACTTCTGCTTCTGTCAACTCTTCTCGTCCAGGCAGATGTAACATACAAGAAACTGATATGAAAAATGATATGAAATCGATATTCTGCCTTTGATCTGTGATTTTAAAATTCTTAGAGGTATGGACTTCGTCTTCATATTCGTCAAGATCAGAGATTTCAGAATTAAAATTTTTTGTACATTATTTGAAAAAAAATGTTTCGACTTTCTCATAGCTTAATAACTTGAACCAAGTAATGGACACGCATGGAATCATTTTAAAACACTCAACAGGCAAATTTAAAACAGAAAATTGTACAAACATGTTAAAAATATATTTAGTAAGAGCAAAATACATGTTCTACACAATAATTTAAGTTCAAGAAATGCTAAATTATCAAAAATGTTAACTCCCATACCCTTAACCACATACGGCACATTCGCACTCCGAGCAAAACTAATAACAATAAATATTAGAGACTACTTACTAAACATATAATAATTATTAAGGTGTATATATGGATCGTAGTTGCTGGTATTGACTCCATTTCGCGCAGAGCTGTTTGCGCTGGTTCGAAGCCCGGTTTCAACTCGAGGGCGTGTCTTAAATGTAGAGACGCCTCCTGGTAATGACCATATGCTTTAAATATTTCGCCGAGTGTAAAATATTGCTGCCATGCTCCTTTGTCAGGAGGTTGCACCTCTAACGATCTTCGCGTTAAATAGATGGCATCGTCTAAATACTGTAAAGTAAATAATACTCTCGCCAAGTTTAATAAAACCTCGGCGTTGTGAGGAGATACCGCCAACGCTCTTCGGAAACACTCAATGGACTTCTGGGCGTCGCCTTTGATACGCCAAAAGTTCCCAATTTGATTGTATAATTGAACCGATTTGGGTTTCTGAAAGTGAGTTATTATATAGTGTTCGAGTTCAAATTCCAGTTGAAAATGCTCTAAAATTATTCCTTTGGTAAAGATTTAACAGATAATCCAAAATTGTAATGGGTATTAAAGTCTAAAGTTTAACGAGCTTCTGACTTTACTTTCGTACTATGTACCTACGACATTAGATTTTTTTTGGATCTTAAGGAAATGGCAAAAACTACTAATACTTAATAAAAAATCAAAATGCGATTTTACAATTAAAAAATCATTGGTCTCGTTGATAGCTGTCAATAAATAACTTTGAATTCAAATATCCTAATTTTAACCAAGAATGTGCCTAACAAATAAACATATCTTAGCAACTGAATTCAACATACCTCCTTCTTAGCTTTTCGCAGCCTTCTCTCCAAAGCATCGATATCGAACTCAGTCGGTTTATTATTCTTCGTCTTTGATAAAATTAAAGCTACTTGTGGTTCAGGTACCTTAGGGTGTCTATGTCGATTTAACACCCCAACCAGGTTATCGTAATATGTATAATTAACTGGTTTGCCGCAATCTAATGTATCTTCAGCACTCAATGGCGCACTTCTAAAATATTGGGGAGAATCAAAAAGCAAGTAATCGCATTCTAGCAAACCCTTACTTCTCAGCAGTGTTCTTTGGTTGAACATTCTGGCAATGCGTGCAATAGTATTCGACGCCTTGTTTTATCCAGGACTGTCCGAAATGAACAGTCGAAGTTATGATGTTAAATATGGGATCATCGTCGGTTACGAATTGGGGGCCGCTGCCACTGTTGGGCATCGAAATAATTTGGTGGAAAGGACTCGCCTCGATGATCTTGCTCTCATCTGGACTAAGCTTCCATAGCGTGGATGTGCGGGAATTCGTAACGATGATCTTCAAGCACAACAAGTAGAATGTAAAGAGGAACGAATTGTAAATTGCTTTTGTCATAATTTTATTCGTTTCGCACACTGTTTCACGGAGGATTTTACGCTGAACGTTCGCAGTCGGCGCCTTGGAAGAACATTCTATACGCTAATAATTGGATTTTATTTGATGTTTTAACATTCACTGACATTTTAAATAAACAAACAAGGTTAGTGGAGCTGTCAAATATAACACGAGCAAATTGAAAGGTTAAAATTTGCTTAATTTGAGATTTATACTCTGTAAAAATATATTTTTATATGGGGATATAGCTCAGTGGTAGAGCATTCGACTGCAGATCGAGAGGTCCCCGGTTCAAACCCGGGTGTCCCCTACTATCAACTTCTTTTTCCCTTTCTAATAATTTTTTTTATATTTAAAATGAATGCAAATTATACGAATAAAATTGATTCTTACAACGATTCTATTGAAGATTTGAAATGTTTAAGTTATCTTTAAGCAAACAAATTTAAAAATGTTAAACCTAAAATTTTCAATTTTTATCTTATTTTACACGTTTCTCGATAGGCAAATTGTCATCTCGCGATTTATACATATATAATAGAATTGTTTGCATAATAGACGGAATTATCCACATTTATATCTTATCTTTATGTACAAAATTTGAAATTATGTCAAGAATTTTGTACATATGTGTAACACAAATGAGGAAATTCACCTTCTTTTAAATAATTACCTTTAAAGATATTAATTCTACAAAATTGTCAGGTTATCGTCCGGATTTTAAAGATAATATGTAAAGCTGTGGAATATTTAGAAAACATTTGTTTCTATTGTTATATCACACTAATTTTATATTTTTCATAATTTATAACTTGAAAATTATAAAAAAATTGAAAAAAATCCCTTATTTTTTATGGCACAAAAATGTCTAAGTTGCAATTACTTATTGTTAAAAGAAAAAAAAACATCCCTATTCCAATCGAAACAAACTACAGGTTATTTAGAATGGCGTATTCATTTACAAACCTGAATTATATTTATAGTTACACCTATTATCAAGGTGTATACATACATATATACAGAGAAGTCATAAGTAAAGCTCGCCACTTTCTGTGGCGTGGTCGTTCGGGTGTGTGATTCATAATATATGCGCAAGCGATCTTATTGCAATAGTAACGTATCCAACATGTTTGGCGCCCGGTTGGAACACACGCGAGGGTAGCGAAACGTTGCATATACGTTATACGTAATAAAATGTCGTCGATAAGTGGATCAACGAAACGACGAATTTGATTTTGCAATAACTCCAAGTACAGAGCCGCAGTCAAAATGGCATTGATGAAAAGGAACGGACAATATGATCTCCTCGAATATTATCCCAAACATTAACCTTCTGAGGTGCTGCGCATGGTGCTCTAAAAAGCAGGAAAAAATTTCCTATCACCAATATTCGCAATTATATCTAGAGAAAGGAATATCGTTGACATCATAAGTATTTTCATTTTTCACGTTCACTTATTCTTGCTATTGCTAATATTAATAGCAACAAATTGCACAATTGTTTACCCCGTTTTTGTCTATCTGCGAGGTACCTATGATATATGAAATAGTTGAACCGGCGATTTCTTGTAAAAGTGTTATTAAAAAGAAATTAAAAAAAATAATCAAAAATATTATCGTAAATAGAAAAAATTACAAAAAAAAAAAATAAAAAATTTTAGAAAAAAAATTCAAGTATTCTCAAATATAGATAACCAACTTCTATAGTAAACATAATCTCCTTAAATGAATATTAACGAGAATAATTAGCCGTTAACATACTTCTAACTAATCGCATGTATGAATGTGACAACGATGTTTATTGAGAACGTTTTAGAAATACAAAGAAGACACCAACTATTATTTTATTTTATTTTAGTACCTTAGTTAGGTGGTTATTTGCGAGAGCCTTACAAACGCTGATTGTGTTCAAGCGGCCTTAAAATAGATATATTTTCCGGTAAAGTTGAAGCCGGTACTTCCCCGACTCCTTTGCATAGGATTCTAGTTTTTAAAATACGCGCTTAATAATACCGTTACATGGTTTAAATTAATTTCTCCTATTTCAGCTTGCTGCTGCGACGTTGAAACTAATTTCATTGTAAAAAATATTCATTAATAATTATAATAATAATAATAAATAATTTAATTTAGAGATATCTAGGTTGACGAATAACAAATCCAGAGTCACTAGCGCTTGAGCTTCTTGATGAAACCGCTCCCAAAAATCTATTGACAATTTTTAACAATATATATGTATGATGGGACAAAAGTATACTTGGACCGCTGGCAAGCGACGAAGCAGTATGGGCAGTGTACACTTTCGTACAGGTTTAGCGCGTATCATCCAAGTTTGCTTTTGGGCCATCATACATACACTGCTTGCTATTACACTGACTTCTAAAACGTTTATCACACAAATATAAAATGGCGGATTCTTAAATTTAAAATGACCAACAAAACAGTATTTGCCAAAATTCCCATTTTAAAAATACCATAAATCTTAAGTAAATTAAATGAACATATCAAGTTTAAAGAAGGGTTTGCAGCATCAATAGACGAAAGAACGTTTAAACTTAACATATGGAGGATCTCTACTTAGGAATGCTGGAAACCCCTGCATTTTTGTGGAGAGCAGCGTTTTGTATTGGAAAAGAAATTAAAATAATTTTTGGAATTTCTGCAAAATAATAATAATAGTCCTTTCATTATTTATATACACTATTTGATACATTTACTTTTATTTGTTATTATATAGAATTAAACATAAGAAGAATTAATAATGATAGCAAGTACTGTGGCGTAGTATGGTAAACAACACATAAGTATCGGCACCCTCCGCGCCACACAAGTTTAATTTATTATATAGTAATATAATAAATGGTCCGGGACGGCCGTTTCGAGGACACGAATGGTCCTCATCATCAACCGGTGACCCAATGATGCGAGAAAAAACTTTTTCTAAAACTAAACATGCATGTACTATCCCTACTTCTTAGAACAGATATTCTTTACAAGTCCTATTTCTACCTCCTGCACGCCTTGAAGCTACGACGTGCGAAAAATAACATGCATGAACTATCCCTTTTTCCGAGAGGAAATATTGTATTTTACAAGTGCCTATTCTACCCTCTACGCATCTTAAACTGCGACATGCGAAAAACACGGCCGGATAGACGGGAAGATCTCTTTTATAACCCAAAATATAAACAAGTGTCAGCCTACTGCAAAAGGTCAAAAAGGACAAAGTACGACAACGGCCCGTTTTCTCTGTTCATCAGATTTTTATTACTTTTTATGTAAGCCGTCTCGTACGCGTCTAATTCTCGCGGCGACGTTACGTTTTTAATCAATTTTAAGTCTTCTAATTTAATACTATGCCCGGTTTCATTTATATGTTGTGCTACACTCGACGCGTCCAATCTGCCGTAGCGATAATTTCTTATATGTTCTTTGAATCTAGGTTCTATCGCTCTTTTCGTTTGACCAATATAGGCTTTATTACAGTGACTACATTCAATTTTATAAATACCCGACCTTTCTCCCATTTTCAGTTTATCTTTAGGATTACCGAGAAGATTTTTAAGTGTGTTACGCGAACCGAAGCATACGTTGATATCTTGACTCTTCAAAATCTTACTCACGCCTTTCGATTAATTATTATATTACTATGTAAAAAATTAAACTTGTGTGGTGCGGAGGTTGCTGATACTTACACTACCGTTCATATATTTGGGGACGACTAAGAAAAACTCCGAAAAATAAGCAAAATTGAAATATTGACAATTGATGGTGTTTTATATGAAAGAGTATACATTTCTATATGTATGAACATAATTTACAACAGTATTCTCTTCCATCCCATCAAATTTATAACGCATTTATATTCTACCGCAGCCTCAGGCAAAATTCCTCTTAATCCCTTTTATGGGGTTAGAAACGTAAACTTGAAAATATTGTCGAATATTTCCACAAAGGAATAATGTGAGATTCATAGAACACTTAGTACAACAAACAAAGCAAATATCGTCTTGTATTTAAAATAAAATCGATCTTGATAGTAGATTAGTTTAAATTTAACTATCGTAATAAACGGGTGGTGCGGAAATGGCAAAACGAAAAGAAATTTCCATCGAAACGCGTTCTGCTATTATTACTTTATGTAATGAAGGATACTCAATGGCAGTTATTGCGAAAAAATTAAAAACATCGAAAAATGGTGTATTTACAACAGTAAAACGGGTGGCGGAAACGGGTTCTTTGGCTGATAAGAAACGTTCTGGACGCAAAAACAAGACAACAGCTGCTGACAATCAGTTCATGGTTCTTGTTTCAAAACGAAACAGATTCCTAACGGCTCCGGAAATAACGCAGCAAGTCAATGTTTCACGAAAAAATCCTATTTCGCATTCGACCGTGAAACGAAGATTAATTGCGACAGGCTTAAAGGGACGAGTAGCTGCCAGAAAACCGCTTTTGAAAGTTCAAAATAAAAGAAAAAGATTGCAGTGGGCACAAGAACACAGACACTGGACATTCGAACAGTGGTGCAACGTGCTGTGGACAGATGAGTCCGAATTTGAAACATTTGGCTCCAAACGGAGGACGTTTGTTAGGCGACAGGTTGGTGAAAGAGTTAGTGAACGGTGTATTTTACCTACAGTGAAGCACGGTGAAGGTAACGTAATGGTTTGGGGATGTTTTGCGGGAACAGCTGTAGGTGATTTAGTAAGAATACAGGGAATACTTCGTAAAGAGGGCTATCTCAAAATATTACAAGAGAATGCTGTACCGAGTGGGGAACGAATACGAGGTCGAAACTTTACGTTTCAAGAGGATAACGACCCTAAGCATTCTTCTGGTATATACAGAAACTATCTAGCATCTCTGGAAGAAGAAGATCGTTTAAAAACAATGATTTGGCCACCTCAGTCTCCTGACCTGTCGCCTATCGAATTAATATGGGATGAACTGGACAGAAGGATTCGCCAAATAGGAGTGACTAGTTCACAAGATTTATGGAGAAAGCTGCAGCAAGCATGGACCGAGATCCCAGCAAAATTTTTGAAATCTTTAATTCTAAGAATGCCACGAATATGTACCGCAGTAATTAAGTCAAAGGGTGGACATATAGACGAAAAATCCGTATATACCTAATTATAATTACTAGAAAACTTCTTTTTGGAATATTTTTAGTTTTGTATAGTATATTCAGTGTACAGAAGTAAATTAAATTACAAATGACTTTTTGTTTTTATTCGAATTAAAAAAAAAACTGTATTTTTTAATCGTCCCTAAATATATGAACGGTAGTGTATGTGTTGTTTACCATAAGAAGAATTAAATAAATTAAAAATTAAATCGTGTCTAAAATTGAAATTTAAATATAAAATTAAAAAGATAGATAAAAGTTTCAAGTTACAAGTTATTATTGCTTCCATAATATTAACTTTGAATATTTAGCAAGAAATCCTACAGATCTTTATTTATTTCCTAATTTCCTTTTAAACACAGATAATACCTCGATACAGACTTATCTTCCATTCCAATTTCAAAACTTATGCAATTATTTCATACATACAATGATCCAATGAATTAGTTTTGATGATAACAGTAGCTAATAGGTTTTCGAAGGCCAACTTCCTAACTAATAATAGTATATACCTAGCTGATTATCGTAAACTTAATTGCCTAATTTGAATAATACCCGACGATTGTTCTCTGCAATTGGCTGAATAAAACATCTGTTCGCTTTTTTCCACGAGGATATCCAATTCGTAAATAATGCATGGCATAATGATTCATTTTGTAAATAGGACGTATGTATCGTCTTATCGAATGGGGCGTACCACGTGACCAGAAGTTTACCAATAGCGATGTACCACATAGCCAAAGGATCGGTTTGACGTGCATTCTGGTTCATGCGTAGTTTTCTCAACGAGTACAATTATTACATCAGATTTGTATACAAGTTCGGCTTCCCAGTTGAATTCTCGTCATTTCATCGAGATATTCTACCCGGAAAAGACCTTCTTAGCGTTTTGAGAAGAGTCGCGTTTTACCGGAAAAATAACAAAAGAAAACAAAAATAGAAGTTAGAAAACAAACGAAAACGCCGCGTCTCGCGTTTGAAAGATGAGTATGTCTGTGCCAGCGATTTTGAAGTACCTAAATAACAATAACAATAACGATTACAACGTTTTGGCCGATATGGAAAATAACGATAATCCAGGGAGGTCTAAGAAACGAAGGCTGGACCATCTATCGTGGGAAGAAAAAATACAAAGGAAGTAAGTGGTCTTCGCATTAACCTTTGACCCGATAACATATTGTATTTAATGCCGGATATTATCTTCGATATTTTTATGTGTGTATATGGTTCGAGAATTGAAATTTTATTTGCCCAAATCGCGCTGTTCTTAGAAATATTTTAGGTACTTTTTTTTTAATTGCACAAGTCCTATGACCTTGACACTCGTCATGTAATCTAGTATTTTCCCATAAGTAACTTCGTTATCTATCAACTAAAACCGCTTTCAGATAATTAAAAACTGGCTTTGTTCAAAGATGTAACACAAACAGAAATGTTTGAAAACGTTTGCAAAGCCATGATCACATCATGTTAAAAGAATATTGGGATTTTTTTTTTGAAGACCAAGAACTTTGTTGCGCTGATTTTTGGTTGCGCAATGATGAATCCATATCTTATCATTTGGAGAAAATTTATCAAAACGCCGAATTTCGAATTTTTGCTTTTATTTCTGAACAGATAACATTTGTAAACAATTGCAAATTTGTCTTATTTCTTCAGAAGCTTTACACAACTTTAAAACACACACATGCTGCAATAATCAAACAAACATCAACACTTATTTTAGATAAAACAAAGTTCTTTTTTATAGATTTATTGTAACCGCTAAATAAAAAAAAATGAGAACAACTGAATTCAGTAACAGCAGGTCAACAGTGGATTAGACGAAACAATATCTTTGAGATTATTCACCAGATCAAGGAAGTGATCCAAAAAAAAAAGTAAAGTTTGAAGCAACTCAAAACATTGCAAAAATCCACTTTCGCCCATTATTGCAGATTATATGTAATGTTTAGTAGAAATGTCTTTCGGGTGATGTCGTGTAGTTAATATTTCAGTCTTTAGAAATCTTCTGAAACGTCAAGTAAAATATTAACTACACATCACCCGAAAGACATTTCTACTATGGATTACGGTCGTGAAAGCCTACACTCAACTATATATAATGTTGTTACCAGATAATGCATTATCTATTTATACCAAACTGGTTTTAGTTTATTTGTTTATTCGTATTAAATACGGCATTCTTTCCGAAAAAGTCTTCAAGAAATTTCCTTTAAGCTCTGAAACTTATCAGTATTAAAAGAATACGCAAAGTATAACAATACTTCCAATGTAAACGTTTATAATTTTAATATAACAAGCAGAATTTTTCTAAATAAGTTCTCTTTATTGTTTCAGAAAACTAAAGAATCGCGTCGCCGCACAGACATCTAGAGACCGTAAAAAGGCTAAGGTGGAGCAAATGGAGAGCGCCATCAAAGATCTCTTCGACCAGAACGAAGAGCTGATATCCGAGTGCGAGAAATTGCGCTTACTGAACGAGAAACTGCAGGTGGAGAACCAGGATCTACACAGCCGACTACGCGTACCGTGCCCGACCTGTTCCCAGAGCCGTCCTGTTGAGTGTGTTGCCCAGAATGGATCCGCAGCGTCCCCTAACCCTCCGCCGAAGGGTCTGGCCAGACACTCAGCAGCGGCTTTGAATGCTCAGGCGGTACGGGCGCTATGGAAGATTGTAGTGGCCTGCCTTCTCTACCAGACCTGCTCGACGAGCTCAATCGAGACGTCGATCTTTCCTCACTTGAAGAGATCACGCAGAGCCTCCTTCAGGATATCGCAGCAGACCTGGAGGCTTCTGCTCAAAAGGCAAATTGCGAAGTACGTTATCCGTTCTAGGTTCATATTCAAATTACTGCTACTACATCGAAACTGTAACAATACTACTAGGCCTACTACTAATAATAATCCATCTGTACATATTAATCGAGTTAATAACATGAAAAGACACTTCTTTTTTACTACTACTACTAGTACTCCTAACATCCAGCACAACATCAACAACAGTAACAACAGCCTTGTAGATAATTCCTCTTTCGTTTGTCACTTAAAAGTGATCGATCTGAATAGTCGCAATAGCGAGATACTGGTCTTGGTGAAATTATTGTGTGTTATCTTAGATGCCTTGATGAATGTTTTGACGGTTTCGTCGAGGTTTTATTGCAAAGCAGGTGATTGATATTTGGGCACCACTTTATCGCACCAAATATTAAAAAATCAGGCACTGTATATTGAACACTGTACATAGAGAACTATATCGGCTTTTAATTCTCACAAAGACGCATGTTTATAGACATTAACATCATGTAAATACACACAATAAGATAGATGCACATATCGGACAAATTCACATTATAAAAAAAAGTTTCAAGCAACTCAAAATGTTGCAAAGACCCACACTTGCACATGCACGCATATTAGATTTTCTCCGTCATCTAATCTTTCTTTATCTCACCAAATTTTAATGCATTATCTGCTATTACATACGCACATGTAAATGTTTCTATTCAACCGTTTTTGTGGCTTTGAATTGTTGAAAAAGATGAAATCAAAATCGTATTGCTTAGCTGTTTATTTTTGTTATTAAAAAATTGTTTTGATTTCATTTTCATTATTCTTAGAAATAAATATTGGAATTGTTCAACCTAATAACAGAGTTTACTTAATTATAGGAATCAGAACGAACTTCAAAAGAATGCCTTGAACAAATGGTGGGGTCGGCACCAGAACTCGTGGAATCCGATAGATGTGAGAGCGTAGAACACCCTCAAAAAGACGATAAGCTGGAATGCGAAATATCGCCATACCTGCTCTTACATCACGACTACTTCGCAAAACGGAATAACCCCAAAACAACAACGCACATCAACAAAAGAAGACAACAACCTCACTCGATGAAATCGCAAAATAACGATTCCAAAGACAAATTAAACGCAAAAAGGAAATTGAAGGATATCCTACCGAAAATCGAAGATCCGCTGGTTCTGAGTGTCAAGCCCCCCGAGATCATCGTAGACAGTTGCGAGTCTGATCTGGTCTATGGCACTTACGATAAGAATACAAACTGCATCGTCATCGTTAATAACGATAATTTGAGACTGGAAGAAGCCGTCACTGAGGTGACGACTTCGGAAAACGTCTCCAGTCCAATTAGCATGGATTATTTGCAGACACCTTTAAATTCTGATTGTTCAAGGGATAGTTTCTCACCGGCACCTAGTTCTGGGTATGAGTCTATTGGTTCACCAAGCAGTGAAATGGATATATGGGATGGATGCGTGTCAGAATTGTTTCCATCTTTGATGTAAGCTAGAATTAACATTAAAAAATATTATCGATGATACAAACGAACTGAATCAATTGTATAATTTGTAAATTATTTTTATTTAATACTGATTTTGATTTTAATTTGCCTTTGTTTCTAAGTTGTACATAATTTATGATATTTTTAGAACGTGTAAACTATGTACACATCCTCGTTATTGAAGGAAGAATTAAGAATTTTTCTAAGCGTATATATGAAATTTAGGTATGTAAGTTTTGCAAATATAGTCGTGACACAGACAATCGATTTGTTTTATTTATTGTCCTATTTAAAAAGAAAAAAAGAGTAAACGTAATTCAGAAAATGCTCGCGATTTTTTTGAACAGTCGCATGATTTTATGTTGCAATTTGGTTTTTGTTAGGTCATTTCCAAACAGGAACATATTTTTCCCAAAATGGACGCATTGCCTCTTGCTTGTGCCGTTTGCACTTTTGTTCGTTGTAAACTATAAGTATCACATTGCAAGCATCACATTTTACGCAACCGCTATGATATTTTAAAAACGAATACCGATGTATGTATTTTTTGATCTCGTGTATTGCATGCAATCTGTGTTGCCGTTTAAGCAACGTTTTTATAGTACACGGTTGGTTTCATCTACGCAATTAAAGCAGAAAGTGAGCAAACTAATTTATGTACATATGTGGGCAAATTCAGATGCGCACCATCGGCGTAGCTAACGAATGGACTCTTGCATACGAAGGGAGTCAGCATGCATTGCGAACGGTGCCGTTCCGGTGCTAGACAGAAAAGTTTTTAAGATGGTTTTTGTAGATTATGAACCGATCTCGATAAATTATCTCTATGTTGCTGAATGAACACGGGAGATTGCCATCTTTAGTCATATGTATAAAAAATAAAATCGAGAGTGTATCTAATTCGATGATTAAAGAAAAACTTACCGTCTTAAGCGTCTTCCGTGACTTGACAAACTGGAGAAGGGAGATTAAATATTTTTAACATAAGGTGCGTTTCCAAAGTTATTTCTGCAAAACGCGTCCTCCGTGAGGGAAATATGTTCTTGTATAAAGAAAACGATCGCTCTACGTCTAGTGATGTTGGATTTGCATAATTCAAAAAATCTTTGAAACAACTTAACGCATTTGTAGACGATGGGGATTTCAAAAACACTGCTTTTGTACTCGCAATTAACGCATCCACCTGTGGATATCATCTCTGCCACAAGATGTAGAGCATGAATTTTACATGTAATATGTAAAAAGTTACCACACTATACCTTAAGAGACCGGCCTACAGAAAGCATGGTTGCCATAAACATTGAGACTTGATCTCTGGATATTTCAAATTTTTCCAATGTGCTTAATACCACTTTTGAAATTACTTGGGCAGTATTCTTCTATTCGTCTAGAAGCTAATAAAATTGAAGATTGATGTGGTTCCATTTTGCGCACCATAATATTAAGTACAGATTGTTTTTTGCAATCAGTTGTTTCATCCACACACAAGCACACTTTTTTATTTTTCAGTTCAGCCTTAATTTTATTTTCTAAATGTACACACACTGATAGTAAATAACTTCGTAACGTGGTCCTGCTTGGTAATGTAATATTGGCGTATTTGTTCCAAAATGAAATAAATGAATCGTTGTTTAACAAAGTAAACGCCAGATTACACTGAATCATCATTGTACATAAATCAAATAAGAATTGTTCGTATTTTGCAACGACACCGGTTTTGATATTATTATGGTTTGCACTTTGCACATACCGTTTACAATTTGTTTGAGACCAACACGTTAGATACATGTTGCACACTAAACATTTAATTTTTACACCGTATTCACTGTCTTTAACGATAGCTGTTTTCTCAATCTACGTACCTTCGACATTAAAAAAGAACGCAGAGTACTTCGCTGCTAGTATTACGTACACTCTAGGCGGCAGCGAACTAGATACTAGATTCGTTAGCTGCGCCGATGGTGCGCACCCGAATTTGCCTACTCTACATATAACATCGCCCGACCTTGTACGGTCTGCGCCGTCGCGTGCCAACAGAAATCACCATCTCTATAGATAATTCTTGATGGAATTTTTCTCCATGTTTATTTAATGATTTTATCGTGTTATCGATTTTCTATTTGGTTTTATACATCCTATCCATTCTTCTTCACATCAGATCAGTTTTTTTATCGCACGATAAATATTATATCAAAATTGCAGAGCAATTTCGTTTTACCAGAGGGAGATACACAGCTCATGTACTGTATCAACCATACCCACAACAAGAGTTCTCCGCCTATATATCAAAAACTTTTATACTAAAAGGAGGCAAGCTAAATCACTCCTTCCTTCACCTCGCTATCATCTTTCATTAGCCTTCGTTTAAGAATTGCTGCGTCTTTTCCTCACATACATAGAGGTTAAAATTGTGGGAGGAAAAACTCCATAATTCGAACGAGGTTTTAATTTTAGATTTACGACGGCAATCATCCTTCGTTTCTGGTAGAGCTTCAGCTTGCATCTGCATGGAATTTCTGACAATTAAAGGCTCGGTAAGGTGTAAACTCTTTATAAAGTTCGGATCTCGTACGGAAAAGAATCCGGAGATGTTTAATTTCATCGATCAAAATTACGTGGCCTATTGGCCTTCGCAAAAAAGGAGGTTACCTGTGGGCTGTCTAAAGAAGCGTGGCGTGGAGAGAGGATAATTAGTCGTATGATATATTGGGGCGAAGCGTTTTAACTGTAATTTAATTTAACTTTTTATAGTGGATGGTTTTATGACAACCAGTAATTTCATTTGCAGTCGAGGTAACCACGATTTAATTCGCTTATAAAGGAAGGTCATGAGCGGAAAATCCTCAGAAAGTAGGGAGTTTGCAAATTGCAAAATTTCTAAAATTGTTAAATCCATGAGAGGAAAAAATGAAATATTCCCAGATTCCCAGAATTATATTTTTTCAATTATGATTACTTCAATATTATTCAATGCATTGATCCAAGAGGCGATAAATATTTGATATAACAACACCTACGTACGTTATTCAACCGTTCTAATAAACAATATACCGTATAATTATGTATTTGCTCTACCTAAAAAGAAAGGGAAAAAAACGATCGGATATCGATCGCAAAACTAACGGAAAAAATACCCGTTCTATGTAGGTATGTATGTGCTCTTCGTGAGATCGATGCGGGTACGGTCTTCTGTAACATAGCATTAGTGAACAATTTCGTAATTAATTCAGTACAGCACGTTCATCGTTATTTTGCTTCTCGTCCATGGTTGCCTTCGCTCGCGCTTGTTTGATGGTCGATTGTCTCGATAGCTTCTTTCAAATATTTGCATCTGAACACCAATCTGGTATTACTAGACCGTATAGAACGGTTATTCTTGGTTCTATGATTTATTTGCAGTAATTGCGCGTTTATAATTGCGTAATTAGGCGGCGGAATAACAACTTCCATGATGAGAATGATAGAAGGGTGATTCATATTATACTGGTTCCAATGTATGCTGCGTGCCAAAATTTTAGAATCACCTCAAACATACTAATTAATTATTAACTGTTGACTTTGCCAAAGGAAACTCCGCGACCTTTATATATATGTTGGCGGCGCTTCACTCTTTACACCGGCGGGGCGATAGAAACAAAACGGTTGTCACCGCACGTTAAAAAAATTAATAATAACATATTTTATTGATATAAATGCCTTGTAACAAACAAAAATGTAATAGGGATAGAAAAAGCAACAATAAAAAAGCTCTAGCTAAAAAGCAAGAGAGAACAAGAAAGGCGAACCGATTTCATATCATTGTCCGCTCGTGAACTGAGATAAAATAATAATAAGGCAATTGTTGTAAGTGCTTGCGTAAAAATTTAACTGATTGAAGAGGCAGAGGCCTCGAGTTATAGAAGAAACGGAATTATAAAGGCTATGAAGCCGGATAAGCTAGTGATCTCTGTATAGATTTGGCTAATCTCTTGCCGAAGCAGCTTTTTAAGTTTGAAGTTTCAAGTAAAGTTGTCGAGTGAGAATAATTTTTAAAAGCACGCTCAAAAAGTTCCAAAAGATTTACGAAGTCTCCATTACAATCATATTAGAGTTACGATGTAATATCAAAGAGAAAATCAAAGAAAAAATTGTACACACCGTCGCCCGAAAAAGGATCTTACCTGTTCTTTTACGAGATCGTTTTTTTCGAAATTAACCCACCCGATGTTGTTATATCAAATTGCGTTTTATAACTCACGATCTCGACTCTTTACACTATGTTCGTGTATATCTTGGCGTATTATTTATCGGGGAAAAAACTAATTAATACATGGTACTAAGGTATGAAACTGCGTTCGACGGGATATAGTTTTCTCGTGCAACAAACCAATATCCGAGAGATATCTGGCCGGCACATATAATTACCGAGATGCTCATTTTCGTGTATTAATTTCAGTTTGGTCGGTTCGTTCATATCGACATCGATATTCTTGTTTCACATCTGGTTGCGGGTCCCACGCTGATTTCAGGGCCCGCACACCATATCGATAATAACATCTAAGGAGGCTTTGTAGATATACAGTAAAGTTGCGATGGATTTTGTACTGCATCAAGCTTATTTCTATATGTGAGGAAGTATGTGTGTAGTAAGATATTTCAAATAGAACTAAAATAAAATTAATGAAATTCCAAACAATAGATACAACTTGAGAATGGGCGTAGGTACAATATACAGTTGCGGCCGCATAAATAGCACAGGCATCAAATTTTTATTAAACTAGCGTGAGAGTCGCCGAGAAGGTTGCGTGTACTTCCCCTAGCTACGTATTCCAGAACAATAATTCGGCATTCAATGAAAAAAGACAAATTAGTTTCACTTTTCTAGCAGGCACGTAAATAGCACAGTTGTCGGTTCTGTAGCAGAATCTTATTATAATGTTACGGTTCGAGTTATTTTGTACAAAAAAAGTGGTGTACTTACCACTTTTAAAATTAACGTTTTATTAATAACAAAAATTTAGGTGTTAGTATAATGGGACGAGGAAAACATTCCACACTAGAGAAAAGAGAGTTAATTTGCACCATGAAAGAGAAGGGCATATAAATTTCAGAAATATCACGAACATTAAATTGTTCACATAAATTAATACAAAATGCGATAAAGCATATTCAGACGGAAAAAACTTTAGAAAACAAGAAACGGAAGATTAGGCCTCGTAAAACAACTTTACGAGAAGACAACTTTATTCGTCGATTATGTCAAGAAGATCCTTTTCGCACAGCTACACAAATAAAAACCGAATTTAATAAACAATTTGATATTGATATATCGAGAAGAACAATACGACGTCGGCTGAAGGAATTTAACTTACATGGGTGTATTGCAGTACGAAAGCCACTCGTGTCAAATAAAAACCGTAAAAGTAAATAACTGTTTGCGAAAATGCACAAAGAAAAGCCGCTTTCTTTCTGGAAATCTGTACTTTGGACAGATGAGAGCAATACAACCGACTTGGGTCTGACGGAAAAATGTATGTGCGACGACCCATCAATCAGAGATTCAACCCTAGGTACGCTATAAAAACATAGAAACACGGTGGAGGAAGCGTAATGGTATGGGCTTCTATGTCATGGCGTGGTGTAGGGCCTATATTCAGAATTGCAGGAAAAATGGATCAGTATGTTTATCGCAACATTTTAGAAAACATGATGGAACCATATGCTGATGAATTTCTTCCAGTAACCTGGGGTTTAATGGACGACAATGATCCCAAACGTACGGCGAGGACCGTAAAACAGTGGCTAGAGGAGAAACAGATTCGAGTGTTGGAATGGCCTGCACAAAGCCCTGATTTAAATCCCATAGAAAATCTATGGGGGGATGTCGAGGTTGTTATAAAGTCTAAATCTCCAGCGACATTATGGCATACTATTGAAGAAGCCTAGCATAACATTCCTGTAGAGAGATGTCAAAAATTAGTTGAAAGTGTGCCGAGAAGATGTGCAGCAATATTGGCTTGTAAAGGGTTTCCAACAAAATAGTAAATGTAAAAGCAAAAAAGAATTAAAAAAGAGAAATAATACAGTATTTCGTTATTATTATTAAGTGTGCTATTTCTACGCCCACTTAAAAAATAATATATTTATTTTTTTAATTTGTTTATCTTGAAGTTTATAAAATATTGTGTGTTAATAAACACACAATATTTTATAATAATAAACTGCATGCCATCTGCTACATTTTTGTTAAACTAAGTTAAATAAATCACTTGTTAACATTTACCAATTTATCAATTCATCCATATCAGTTTTCCTATGCTATTTACATGGCTATGATATTGTCGCTCGATGCGTACTCGCCTAAAATGCTATTCATAACAAGAAAAACTGTTTTGCCAGGTCTATTTAGAGAGTTGCCAGGACCAATTTTGTATGTTGGAGCAGATTATATGGGAAGAAATAAAACATTGATGTACAGAAATTTATAATTTCGAATTGAAGGCAGTTAACTTCAGTTTAGTAAAGACTTCTTATTATGTATTATCGGAACTTCAAAAAATCAATAGAGCCAGCAATACAGGTTAATTATGTACCGGGAATTTGTACAGCTGTTACAACAAAGAGTCGTCTCTATGTATGAATCTATGGCGAGCAATGCTGGTATTTACAATCATACATAGTGGATGTTTAACCCCGTTATTATTCTAGGTAAACTCGTTTTATTCGATTAGAGAGTTCGCCAAGGATTCTTTATTGAACATTTAGAATATTACAGGTTTGAATTATGTATCAATCTGAATAATTTGGAAGAGTGGAATACATATTTTATAAGCAAAGTAAAGTAGGTTCAATGATCCTACGTAACCAAAGAAAAAATTTTAGAAGGAGATTTTGAAGGTAATATTTAAATTTGTAGCCTCATATGTAAATTACAATTAAAATTTGTAATTCTAGTTTTATATACGAGTTAACTGACGGAATTTAATCGTTCGTTAAAAAATTTATCTTAGGTTCGAACAGACAGAGAATTCTTACAAAATATACTGAGTAAAACTAACAAAGTTTAGGTTGAACTTAACGCTAACAATGCTAAGTTAATACTACCTCCAACATTATTTCTATTCCATTGTATAGGTGTTAGGAATGCTTACTTTAGATACTATTATCTTTTGCATGGCGCTTCTATTGTTTGCAGAAATAATGAAAGACGTATATCATCATACGCAAGGCGTAAATAGTTAGCAGCGGATATGACTTACGTTATAGTTTTCTGAGTGTGTTAGTTTGGCAAAGAAATTAGTAAGAAGTCATTTATTTTATAATTCAGTAACATCATAACAAATTAAAGTCGGGTGCAGCGATTATTCACAATTGATCATAAACATGCGCGTCAACTCCAAAAGAATGTTTAGCGATGTTCAAGTGCAATCCGAATAATTTCTGACGTCCATTCTTAACTGTTGACGAAACATAGATTTATCATAACACACCAGGGATCAGAGAACAGTCCAAATAGTGGAGCTTTCGGCTGCGCCAAAGAAGGTCAAAACCACTTTATCAGCCAACAAGATCATGGCCATGGTGTTCTGGTGTATGCAGCATAATCCGCGTTGATTGCCTTGAAAACCTCAAAACGATTAATGGAGAATATTATGCCTTATTGGAACATTTCAACAATGCTGTGAAAGAAAAACATCCGTATTTGGCCAAGAAAAGAATTCTGTTTGATCAAGGCAAAATTCAATGAGAATTGCTTCCGCACCCACCATCTTTGGCAAATTTAGCCCCCAGCGATTATTTCCTATTTCAGAACATGAAGAAATAGTTGGAAATGGCTCAAAGGATAAAATAATCGCGGAAACAAACGCCTATTCTTCAAGGTTGGAGAAAGCACATTTTTTGGATGGGATACAAAAGAAAAACGTTGGACTAAGTGTACCGATCCAAAAGGAGACTATTTTTATGCATAAAATGAATTTTATGCGTAAAAATTTACTTCTTACCAAGACCAAATATTTATCGAACTCCCCTCGTGTAAATTTGGCTAATAAACCCGTATTGTTTGAAATATGCGCTAACGATAACATTGTTACACTGGTTAAACGTTACAAGCGAAATTGTTGTGAGTTAAGATAGTAACTTATCAGCCTCATTAAATATGCTATATTAATTTAAGTGCATCTATTCAACAAATATTTTCTTTAAGTGTATACTCTGTGGAGTTGAAATAAGCTAATACAGTATCTGCCAGAAGAAGTGTTACTGCAGTAACAAGTTGTATAGTGGGCCCCGGTTATTGGGATTTAAGGTCTTTTATAACGATAATTAAATGATAATAGTAACCAGTAGTGACAGCAACAAATTGATGTTTATGTTTCATCAACAATTAGCGGTCTCGGTCAAAGAAAAGCTCTCAAATCCTCTCAACCACTTTTTACATGGTTTTCTTCAGAACATTTCACTTGCAATATCCGATGAGATATTTTACGAAAAAGTTAAGCGGCTTAATTAACAAATAACTGGAAGAGACCATTCCGAAGTGAGTTCAAGATGTCTGGAGAAATAAGGCTACCCCGTCAGGTTACTTCAATGCTGATCAAAGTGGACTCTTTTGCAGAATCTCGTTGCGTATACGGGCCAGAATATGCACTGAGGGAAAGAATTGGTTGAACCAACCGAAAATCGGTTGGCTTTGATTGTTAAATATACTCAACACTCTATATTGTTTAAAGTAATAGCATACAATTAGTTGAACCTTTTGCATTGGAACAATTTTAAAATGAATGTTCAATTAAAAGAATATATTTTTAGGAGCATAACCAACACAAATATTGGTTTGATTTAACAAAAATAATTCCCTCAATGTGGAATTGGTTACAATGGATGTTTTTGTAAATGGTTGGCTAATGCTTACCCTCCTCATATTGTTTATATCTGGAGTGATATCATCATCACATCTTTGCTTTTAGACCCCCTTTTTTTGAAATGTAACAATTTAATTATCAACTCCAAACCAACAATCGCAATGCATTACAAACATTTCTTTTCTTCAGTGTTGCCTCTCTGTGTATCTCCGAATAATTACCCAACATAAATAATATATAACAGTTTAACTCGAATACATCAACTATACATCACCTTTCTGTTTTTTTGCTTTCTTTCGTTCCTTTTTCGATATGCCCCCGCTCATTTTACCATGCGATGTCTGATCTCTAGTCGATTTTCGGACAGGGTACCGTTGTGGGCGTCGTCGGAGCGGATTCCTCGAAAGCCCGGGCTCGACGGTCGACGGAACGGGCGG
This sequence comes from Marronus borbonicus, assembly GCA_902655005.2. Taxonomy (NCBI): domain Eukaryota; kingdom Metazoa; phylum Arthropoda; class Insecta; order Coleoptera; family Scarabaeidae; genus Marronus; species Marronus borbonicus. The sequence continues at coordinate 4,030,348 of LR737386.1, forward strand.
ATCGTCGGCCGATCGGAGCGGTGCGCTGCGTGCGTTGGGCGTGACCGGCCGTGAGTTCGGTCGGTCGGTCGGTGCTGACCCTCGACCTCGGCCCTCGGTGAGAAAAGCTCTTGCGCGCCCGTCAGGAGAGCGCCGTGAAAACGGACGAACGCGAACACCTATCTGCATACCACGTCAGGTGATGGTCATGAAGATGACGATGATGATCATTCCGCACGTCTGTTCAAATAGGGCCTGGGTTGTTAACGCGATGTTTTTACCGTATGCATGGGGCGTTGTACGTTGTACGGTTTGGCATGAGATAGTAATGGATGAATAACTAGAAGCGAAGAATGTTCAAATGTTTTTTTCTTATTTTGAATATACTTTCCTTTTTCTGCTTAATAAGGGGAATATTAAGCGTTTATGTCTACAGGTGGCCAACCGGGAATTGCAATTGATAAAAACAATAAGTACAACAAAATTCTAGCAACTTTTTTTTGAGAAAAATGGTCGAACGCGTCGTGTTTTTTTTTTACTCTTACCACAATTTAATATCAATTCCGGTCTGACCAATAGTAATAGTGACTTTGTTATTTAAAGTACAACACTGTATATTTTTTTACAGATTTAGATAGTGGATGAAATAAGTTTTTAGTAAACCTTCCTTATACGCGTTTATTGTAGATATCAAGATATTGCAAAAATGGAATAAACATGACTAAGGCAATGTTAAAACTGATTCAAGCGTTTTAATTAAATTTAATAGGCGTTTAACTGAAAAAAAAAAGGATCTAAATTCTTATAATGATTGACTTCGACCAATTACGTACTTAAGCAGAAGTTCTTAATTTATTTAACGAACCTGATCGTCCGCCAATTAATCAATCTACTGTAAGTAAAATTAAAAGCGAATTCACGTTCGAGATCTACTCAAAGGGGATCCATCCAAGGTACCTGAAGATAATAAATTAAATTCTCTAAGTAGCTGAAGACAATCCTCACGTCACTTTGAGGGATATATCAAGGGACAATTGTATTTGATTAGAGACTGTTTCAAATACGCCTCGAATAGCAAAGTACCACTCTTACAAAATATATTTGCTGCAACAATTGTCAGTAGATGACTTTGATCGAAGAATCTAATTCTGCGAGGACGTACGAGACACCAATGCAAATGTCATTGGCCAGATGGTGTTTTTCCTTCACGGTTTCGCCTAGGCAAAGTTGAAGGTATTGGACGACAGAGAATTCGCATTGGATGCAGGTGGGCGACACTCAGCCTCTACAGAAAATTAATGTATGGGGGGTAATTGTTAGTGCCCAAATTTTGAGACCTTGTTTTATTGGCGGAACATTCACCGGGAAACGCCACTTAGTGTCTCTTTAGTTCGAATTGATTCCCGCTTTGGCTATCACCTTTTCCAATTAGGAGGATGCCCAAGCCACCTAATTTGGTTCCAGCAAACACTTCCACACTATGCTTAACAGATGCCTCGGAAATGTTATCAAGTAGATGAGCGGCATTTACTTTAAGAAATATTTCAGATTATTTTCCAACTTACAACTAGTTATTATTTATTTTCACCTGTTTTATTCAATTTGTGTATTTGTTAACAAAGAATGATAGTTAATTAATAATAATAAATTCGGAAATTATTATAGTTCTCTTTCAAAAGATTATTTGTCAAATTGTATTTTTTCTTGTAAGATTCTAAAACAATTGTTCAACAATGAATTACTAACAATTATTAAAATAACTTTTGCTTCTAATATCCGTTAAAATATATCCATCTATTTCTTTTGTTCGAAATATTAAAATTTTATTGCATCTTTAAACGCAACACCCAAAAAGAAAGAAGTCCTACGGATCAATCCCAATTAATTAGTACCAAAAGAAGTAATCTTCACGGGCAAGCAAATATATCAAACGCACATAAATATCTCGACGTAACATAGCATCATTTCTACCGCATTCATCCGTGGAATTTTATGGTCCTTTTTACGATCGGTAACGCAATTTTTTCCTTGTACATATTAAAAATCAAAAACCCGAAAGGTGAAGGGAGGAGGAACGTCAAAACAACCGGAATTTTCGAACGGCCGTTTGAAATTTACGACTGTCAAGCGAGTCCATAACATATTTTCGAATTAACCTATTGGTCTGTCACCTTTTAGAAAATTATAATGCTTGTATGTATGGTCGATTAATGGAACATGAAGAGAGATTTTATTTAAAAACGCAGAAGATGCTGTGAGGGGGGGAAATTTATTACTCTATTGCATATGCTTAATCTATTGGCAATATTTAATGAAAATAGATCGATATTGTAACGGAATAGGTTCTGCTATTCAAATTATTACATCTACCCAGAAGTATGAGTATAATATATATTTATATAAGTTTGAGCAAAATTCGATCAAAGACAGGCCAAGTTATCCAGCTTGAGGGAACTAACTGCACGCTAGTTACTATTAAATAGGCATTTACATGTAGACTTCAAACAAGTATTTGGATCAAAAAATAGGAAGGAGCAATTGGCGATTATGACAGAGTTAAAAATTTCCACGAAGATTAATAAAAGCCACTATCGAAAGTACAAAGAGCAGACTCAAGACAAACCCTGCAAAAACCAGAATTTTCTGAAGTGAAAAAGGAGCCTAAAATAAGGATATCTCTTATTTAACTTAATATTGCTGATATAACTAAAGTATTAGTGATAAGGAAAGGAAGATTGAATGGAGAATTTCCAGCGAAAAACATGAAAATCTTGCATTTGTTGATCACCCTCATCACAAAGTCCAAAACTGAGCTGATAACATCAAAGAATTTAACAAAACAGAAGAACAAGCCAAGACAATGCGGTTAAGGATCAGTACCTAAGACAAAATACATGCATTAGTTGGAAGTTGAAATTACGTCGAAGAATGAAATGGGGATGTTTACCAAAGCAAGATGAGTTAATTTTAAAAGTACGAGAAAGATCTATGGAGACGTGAACGAAGAGAAACAATGGAGAAGAAGCACAAGCAAGGAATTGGAAGTGACTTTTGGCAAACCAACAAATAAAGATGAAGAGAATTAGGTGAAAGAAATAGAAGAGCTAGAAGAGAGATGCTAATAAGAACCGTCATAAGTAGAAAACAAGAAAAACATGCCAAGACAAAAATAATTAGAAGAGGTTGAAAACGAAGGCTGAAGAATTGGAAAACGAAAACAAGATACGGGAAAGATTGGAAGGAAGTTCTCATTTGTTCAAAGTGTTTATTGAAATTCCAGCGCCAACAGAACGTGGAATAAGACTAAATTAAACTTTGGAGATGGCGTTTCTCCTTCTGCGTTGTATTCCAGAGCCTGCTTATAGCGAATGGGTACTTATTTCAACACACTGATACCATATTCTACTACAGTGTACTGTGCGAAATCCTTCGGTCTATTTCCTTCGTATTGACCTACAATATTATTCCTTACACTTTCGCTTATTTCCTAACAATAAGCCCTTTTCCAATGACGTGATATTTTTGCCCAAGCATTCTGAAATGTTCATTGTTTTCTAATTAAGAACAGTTTCAATGCAACACAACTTTTTTTACGGCGGAGCAAATTCAATAAACATTAGTGTAGTAAAAGAATCAAACGCAACAAAGTAAGAATCTACAAAGCGCAACATGTAGATATAATTAGAGCACCACACATGTGACACCTTCCTATAGGATTATGCTTTCCCGGTGTCTGTAAACTGGCCGCCTGTTCCGGGGACTAAGCTACGCCCCAGTCAAGGCAAAGCTCTCGGCTTCAGTCTCTTGAAAGAGTTTGATTTGTAGCTTTGTTGTTAGTGCACGATCGCGAGAGTGTTTGAAAACATATGTTAACACAAGTCAGGCCTCGCCATCGCATTATTTACATCGTGCGTCTGATGTCATGATTATTGTTTTGATGTAACGTTATATTATTATTGGTGTCGGTATATTATGAATAATTCACGGCGATTATCATTGTTGTAGTTCTTTCACAACACCTCTCTGTACAAGCGAAAAGGTAAGATTTTCGCTTATTTATGTTTTGTTTAATTGTTTTCACTATGTATACTTTTCGTTTAAAGGATATTTTTAGCGATTTAACTAAATTAATACATTTACATTAATAGTAGCAACGGAGCCAGCAATCCTGAATAAATGATTAATTTGCGCGCAATTTTCGTAGAGAAAATTCGGGAGAACATACTGATCTAATATTTTAGCAGTCAATACCAAATTATGAAGCCAAACATTTTTTTGTGTTCTTTCCGTAGAAACTCCAAGGATTGACTTGAAATTTTAAATAAATTAAACCTGAAAATAGAAAAAGATAAATGACGTTCGATGATACCAATAAAGGAAAGGAATCAAATATCGTAACCATAACAATATAATTGTGACAAATTCGTTTCTAATGCATTTTTTTCCTAGAATGGAAATATAATAGTAGAAAGTATCCACGGACACCGAACAGTCCACAGAAATAATAATATTAAACGACTTCTACGTTTAAAACAAACTTCCAAGAAGCAATAAAGCTCCAAATTTCTCCCGGAGAATATCCACACAATGTTGTTCACTGTAATAAACTCCTATTTGAGATCTGTGTATTAGACGAAGCATTAAAGATTGATCATTACCGTACAGCCATGGCCAATAAAGTAGAGCACCTTTCTCATAATGCGACACTCTTTTTATTTTGGCTTCAAGTTATGTTCTTGAAGAGGATTTAGACGCTTCCTTTGAGTTTCCTACTAAATGCCACAAATACTTAATTGGATTCAAGCTTAAAGATTACAAGCGAATTCATTACATGGAACCTATTTTCATGTATTCACTATTTAGTTTTTCGCGCTGTGCGGCAGGGAACGTTGTCTTGTTGAAAACACGTTTTCTAAAAGTTCCTCGATTTTTTAGTATTTAATTGTCTAATGTTTGTGTTCTAGCCGAAGTTTTTGGACCTCCTTCTGCAGAAGTCCTTTTCCTGTCCCGAAGAGGAAGTCTTTCTAATATGCGCCTCTCTTTGGCTGATGTTATTTTGGGACGTTCGCTTTCTGGTTTATGAGATCCAGAAGTCATCTATTTATGACTAACTGAACAGCACAACGCGACGTGAGTACTTTAATTTTTGAGCAATTTTTTCTCCGATCTACTTTTTTTTGCTTATATACAACTTCCGAAAATCTACAGGTGCTCCATTTTATCGGGCAAGGCTGTATTACTGCAGCGACGATTTCTATTTTGATTGTAAGGTTATTTAACTGTGATACCACAATTATTATCTAATTTACTTGGAAGACAATAATTATGGTCATCAATGTTGATTGGTACGTTGGAATAATACCATCGAGTTAAGGAAAAGAAGCTTTGAAGAGACGATATCACGTTAATTACTATGTCACCGTACAATTTCACAAATCAAGGTATATTTTTGTCAAAACTAAGGAATAATTTGGTACCAAAACAGTTTAGCCAATAGCAACGAAAATATAAGTTAGTTTAAATTTAATGCTTGATTTGTTTTTGTTATTCGCTAATAACCAAATTATTTTTTGTCTTTACAAACATAATTTTCGTAGCTTTGATTTTCTAAAAAAAATGTTGGGAAGAACCTAATTTAAGACCTATAGGTCATCATCAATCAGATTGTCTTCCAGTTTTTTTGGCAATTTGCGATTTGAAATAACCTAAAAAATCATAGAAGAGACGATGTTACAACAATTCCAATTTATTTTACATTTTTTTTAAATTTGCACGATTCTCCTAAGCTTCGCGTATATTTTCAGGTTATTCGCGGGGTAACTAAAAGCTAAGCGGTTTCTGTATTTTACAGCTTCCGCGATTAGGCGGATTGACAAGTTCGGGTCGTTAAAGTGTGTGTATGTATGTACGCACGAGAAAAATTTGCTCATTAAGTTAACGGTGAAGCTATTATGTATGAAATGTCGTGTGCTTTTTCTTGTAATAAAAGATAACGTTGGTATTAGAGATTATCCGCAATTACAGTGTTAGGTAAATGAATTGGCCTAACGTTGTGAGAGCTTTTCCTTTAATGCTATTATTTTTGGAATCCAGAATTGTTTCCAGCAATTCATGATAGCGCTGAACTTATTGATTAAATTGTAATTTTATTATTCTACGAAATCGAATGGGTTTCTTTCTTGAAGGAAAGAAGGAATGGACATCGATCTAATGGTTTAAAAATTTTGCAACGATTTGCAAGTTTTCAGGAAATCTTTTGTTGTAAGCAATGTTTACATAAAGGATGTTTGGGAATGGGCGACTTAGAATATCTGCCAACTTCCTGAATTTTGGGAAAACATGAGAAAACGGTAATGACGAAAAAAGGTCTTTGTTTCAAGATCCTCACACTAGTTAATATTTTTAAGTAAAAAAAAAATTACGGAAAAACAAAGTAGATAACATGTAACATTTATGAAGTTGATTTTTGTAGTGTTGTATACCGAATAGCTTGAATATTTTATTGATTTGATTTTGGTGAATCTTCTCGTTCAAATTACTGTTCAAAGTTCGGTCGAACTCGACTCTTCCATCAAGGACGCATGGTCAAATATAGCGTTTGGGTTAATTTTTGATTTTCACTGGTACTTGCATCCAGCATTGCATCTGAATCCAGTCTGCTACATTTTTTTTACGTTGGTAGTTTTTAGCCTGCTTTTCGGTCTAAAATTGAGAAATTTCCACGCATCCCATTCACTTTCATACTGCTTAAAATAATTGTTTCTACCATTTATTACACTTAGCTCAATCCTCTTGCCCCTGCAGTTGCTTTGCAAATATAGATCAAAACCTAGAAAATGCCGTTGTAAAGGCCAGAAATATTCGGAATGTTTCGTAGCTTAGCTTTCCTCTTAAAAGACTCTTCTTGATAATAAATTTTAGTTCCAAAGCTCAATTTTTACCTGTACTTTTTATATATTGTAACTTACTCCCTGTATTACCATCCCGGATATTGGCCGTTAAATATGTCACGGAAAACATCCTGTCAACAATAAACGCTTGTATCTTACCCATTGTCGTAATTAGCATGCATTGAACCATCGCAACGAGTGTCACGTGGCAGGAAGGAATTGGCTATCACATATGTACACCAATCTTCAATGCACGATGCTAAAAATACCGATCATCGTTCAAATTCTTCGCGTGGCGGGCTTTGGTAATACAAGAGAGAGCACAAACAGTAGTCTTAGGTTGACAGCAATCGATAGTAGGGCGTATTTGAGGTCTCCGAAATCCATTAGAATTCGCGGTACGTTTAATTCTAGCAAGTCCTGTACGTTACGCGTTGGTAATATTGAGTTGGCCACGAGCTCATCGCTGAGGTGTTGAAATATTCCATTCATTCATGTTTGGTGCGCTAATGGTTCGTAAAATTGTTTAAGCTGCAATAATTAATGGATATTTAATCGATTTTTCTTGATCGTTAAAAATATTGAAGTAGCAATATTTTTGGAAGGTAAATTTGATGGTTTGCGTTAATTTTAATGTTTATTGAAGAAAAATTAGAATTTATTAGAAGCAGTTGCTATTCATCTAAAACCCAGAAAGTCTTGGTCATACATTGTAAGCATGGCCTAATCTAAGTTATCTAGCAAATCTTTTCTAATTCCAAAGGTAATTCATTGTACCTTATATACTACATTTTTGCGTAGGTATTTTTATAAGAAAGACCTAACATATGCACCTCTTCTGCACTAAGAGAATAGCAGAATACAGGGTACAAACAAGAAAAAAATTTTTTTGGCAAACGGTTGGACATTGTCGCGAAGACTTTTATATACATAAGGTGATTTTTCAAATTTCCCAAAAACTCATTTATTCACTTATTTAATCTTTTATTAAATATCTCGATTTCAGATTATTGGTAAAAAAACGAAGATGTGACAAGATTTCAAGAATCCCAACCATTAAATGCTATGGGCCAAAAGCCCTCCTATTTAGCCAATAGGAACAAATCAAAGATCCCGCTATTCTGGCTGCTGCGCTTCCAAAGATCGCGAAACCCTAACCCAGAACAGCCGATAAGATTCCAATACAAAACCAGACGAAAACATGGCGATCATCTTAATGATAAAGAAGCCGCACCGAAAAGCGAAAATAACTGCAATAACTTGACCAACACTCTCAAGTCGCCCTGTAGGGAAGTTAAAACCATAAACAGTGTAAATAATAACATCGGTAACAATAAAACAAACCAAAGTGCCCTGACTATTATTAAGAATACGAATGTTAACGAAGTTCAGTGTAAAATAGTGAAGACGCAAAATTCTGTGCCTCTTCGGACTAAATCGGAACCGAACTTAATCGTGGAAAAGAAGGAGAAGAGATATCGAAGGAAGAGTACTAGGCTGAAGTTGGATAATTCCAAGCAAATACAACAGTTTGGATATGAGATTGAAGATGTCGACGAGTTTTTAACAAAGGTTTGTATTTATGTGATTTCTTCTTCTCACTTTTCTAATTTTTATAAGACGTGAGTTTACGTAATTTGTTTGATTTAATACTTGGGTTTAATAGAATCAATTGATAACCGTTTATTGTTAAGCGCGCCAAGATTGTGCTAATGATCATGTTTGGATCTAACAAAAATTGTCTATCAAGATTTTATTTAATGTAGTTGAACGTTGAGACATCTAGTGTAAAAAGTGAAAAAAAAATGAAAACATGATCAAGATGAACCTACAGTATCACCTCCAACACCAAACAACTTTTCTTTGATATATTTTTTTGTTTTAAAATGCAGACGTTGTATCAACTTAAATAACTCAGCTTATGGATAATGGGGCAATAGTGTGAAATTCTTTGATAGTACCTTTTATGTGGCACAGAACTTGTGCCTAGACATTTTTTATATGTTCCCCAAAAAATCTTCCAGAATCTATCTTTTGTTGAGGATACTTAAAATTCCACATTTACGGACTTGAGAAGACCAAAGGCTCCTAATTACGTGCAAGATATTAGTTATGAAGTCTTACCAAATCAACCATCACAATTGATAGTAATAAATTACGTCCTGGTTTGCTGCAATGGCCTGAATTATTTCAATATTCACTTCAAAATAATTTTAAAAAATTGTCAGTACCCTCAAAAAAATCATGTTGTACACTGCCGTTCAGTGAAGTTCGGTCACACAATAAAAATCTATTATCTATTACATCACACTGTATACAATTATTAATACATAAAATTACAAAAATATTAAGCATACACTCTTTTCTAAGGGATTAAAGCCATAAATTATTATGTAAAGTAGAAATATGGCGACAACCACAATAAAGTCCATTTTATTATCATTCCAAGAATTTCTCGGAAGTACCGATCTTTCGAAACGGGTCGTTTGGGGATTATTAACGAACAATACATTTAGGAAATATACCGCAGTATCACTCTTGTTTATTTATCACGGGCGTAAAGATATAAATTTGCTTCATTTTACTGTTAAACGTGTGTTGGTGTGCATCTGTCGTTTTTACGCGAAAGTTTTAAGAAAATTTACTTCAAAATGGCACGTGGCAAGCCTACCAGTGCAGAAAAACGTTCACGCATTATTACGCTGTTTGAAGAAGGATATTCGGGGCGACAAATTGCTGAAAAAATAAGTATGAGAAGTTCAACAGTAAATGACATCATAAAGCGATATCGGACAACTGGAACCATAGAAAAACGTGTTCGTCCTGGAGCATCTAGGAAAACAACAAAACCTGAAGATTTGAGAAATGTATTATTAAGCAAACGCAATAGAAAATTAACAGCGCCACAAATAGCAGCCGAAGTCAATCGCGGCCGTGAAGAACAAGTTTCGGCGAGTACGGTAAATCGTCGACTTCAACAAGCGGACCTTCATGGACGCATTGCCATTCGAAAACCCTTATTACGTCGAGGCAACAGAGCAAAACGGCTACAGTGGGCCCGTTCCAATCCAGATTGGTGGTTAGATGATTGGGAACACGTGCTTTGGAGTGACGAGTCAAAGTTTGAGGTTTTTGGGAAAAATCGACGTGTTTATGTCCGAAGATCTAAAACCGAAAAGTGATCCCGAACTGCATTGTGCCTACAGTGAAGCAAGGGCGCAGTTCTGTGTTAGTGTGGGGATGTTTCTCCTTTGCTGGGACGGGAGATTTATGCAGAGTGCAGGCTGTAATGAGGAATAAAAATTATTTTGCAATACTCCAGAATTTTGCGGTGCCATCAGGATTGCGTATAATAGGCCGTAACTTTACATTCATGCATGACAACGACCCAAAACACACTGCGTTAGTGTGTAAGAACTATCTAAAGGAGCAAGAAGAACAGCACACCCTGAAAGTAATGACATGGCCCCCACAAAGCCCAGATTTGAACCCTACATAGTTGTTGTGGGATGAACTGGACAGGAGGATACGTAAAATATGCCCAACTTTGCAAGAACATTTACGGAATATTCTGCATCATGAATGGATTAATATTCCACAATCCGTTTTAACAAAAACTTATCGAAAGAATGCCTAGAATAGTTCGAGCGGTGATTAACAGCAAAGGAGGTTTTTTCGATGAAAAAAAAAATAATGTTCAGTATGTTATATTAGGCGAGAATAACTTTTTATTTATTTATTTTTGTCTTTTTTACCTGTACATACAATAAAATTGCATTTTGTTTTTAGTTTCGTTTGTTTCTGTAACCTTTTCATGTCTTTTACCAACCGACCGAACTTCTCTGAACGGCAGTGTACATCTTTCCTCATACAGTTGGTTTAGATATTCTACGATATATTTTTTTCTATTTCCGCAGAGAAACGATTCTTTGTATTCTGCGTAAACAGGCGGTTGATACCAAATGAAAAAGTCACGAAATCGCGTGTCTACATCCAATCGTGGTACACCTCGGCTTTTAAAATAGTAATTTCGCCTCGCGTATAAAAAGAACACGATTTTCCAATTAGATCTTCCTCTTTATCAACACACTAATTTTCCCACGCATTTCTGTACGTGATAGGAGATTACCCGGCATTAATTACCCTTGTCATATCACACACAAGTAATTACCTTTAACCATCGTTTGTAATAAGGTAGATAAATACGGGGTGTGCCAATTTCGTTTGTGAAGTCCGCGTTTTAGAAAAGTGTCTGCGTTTTTTGGATAGCTTTTCCATGTCATCGTCGTTACATCATGCCCTTTTTGTTCTTATGGTCAAATTGATGAAATTATTTGATTCTTATTTTTAGCAAAAGTATCATTCTACTACATCTCTACATATTGCGAGCTTGTTTTTTGATACGCCTTCGTTCTAGATAAATGGCGACAATAAAATGCTTTTAACAGTCAGGATACTATCAGTAGTGGTAAGAGTTGGGCATCGTGTATTGGCTGAACCTTGCTACAATTATACCCAAAAGTTTTTTTTTCTATTAACTGGATACTTTTGCTTGAAGAGTTATCAAGAATCCCTGTGACCACATGCAATTTAGAATACGAAACACTCTTCCTTGTGACTTCGTCATTTCCAAAAATTAATTAACAGGTATGTCGTAACGGACAACAAGAATGGTAAAAGCGGTGGGAACGTCGTACAGGCTGTCCCCACATTAACTCCATTTAATACTAGTACTAGTAGCAATTTCTGTATTAATTCCACATGGTCTACACTGAGAAAAAGACAGTTGATTCAACAAAATTTTTGTAACATTAACAAATGGTCTCGTTTGTACACGGCGAAACAAGCGGTTATTCTTTTAACAAAATACAATACTTTTTGTTGATTTGCATGCACTCTGATAAAACAGCAACAAAAAGAAATCAATGGAAACATATAGTAATACCAGCTATTCCTCCAACAAAAAATGCAGTTACGTTAAAAAAAAAGTCAAAAATAAAATTTATTTTACCGTAACCGAATTGAAATTGTTAAACTGATTAGCATTGTTGTTCATCTAAGCAAAAAATCTCAACAAAAAAGTTTTTGTTGATTTAATAAGCGACCTTTTCGGTGTGTAGTCCAAGCTTTCCTACAAACGTATCTGCTGCAAGAAACAACAGGTACTGATAAAGGCATATTGATGATCAGACCATCAAAATATTTACCAGAAAAAGTCGAACGAAGTAAAGTTAAATTAGATTTAATCCGTAATCTGTATTTATCAAACGAAGAAGTTGAGTTATTAGATTCTCGTTTACAAGAATTGAACTTATTAGCCGAATTGTTATTATTATAAACATAAATATTTTTCAACATATATTGTTCCATGAACCACTCAATCTGAGCTTGTCATGCTCTGAGGGGTCTAATGGATCGAGAATAATCGATAAATGGGGTTCGTCCTCATAATGGAAATCAACAATTGCACATGCTGTAGGCTTACAATAATCGTATGAGAACATGGAAGATTTTACATTTAAATCATAATAAATACTAGAAGTGGTAATATGCAGGAATTTAAAAGTGATAGCCATTTTTCTTGGTCCTCAATGAAGACTCAACTTTTTATTGCTTGTGAAAGTCTATCTTCCCTCCTTATATATTAAATCAGGATTAATTAAACATGTTATCAAGTCAATGGATAAAACTGGAAAAGGATTTTTCTGTCTAAAAAGAGTATTTACAAATTTCAGTTTTTTTATTGGCTCACAGATCTCTCTCTCTCTAACGAACTTACCCTCTGGAAATCATTTAAAAATGTGGTCGATGCTACTTGGGCAATAACATATCTGAGAAGCACATATAAATTGTTGAAAATCTCAACACTCAACTATTGTTGAAAATCTGTTAAAACATTGTAACGTGGCTGCTGGACGTCTCGAAAAATACAATCTTCTTCGCCCACATCTCGATTTTTTTCCTAAAAATTTAGTTGCGAGAGACTGGTGAGAGAACATTTTGTTGATTTCTAGTCAGAGAATCTAGTGCTGAACACAAAAGACAATGCCATAGATTTATTTTGAAATTTCGACTTATTATTGAGCAAATTTTTTTTTTTCACTGATTTATATTTTTTTGTGATGAAAATTAATGGAACTGCATAAGAGGCACTTAAATTTCTTAACTGCAAGAAACCTTGTTATGCAGCAGATCCTCTTTGAACTAACAGGAGCACGAAACAACTACTAAAATAAATGTTTATAAACGCTTATTCCAAGGTAATAGTGGGTTTACAAAAGTGGACCAATGTAATAGAAGCAAGTCCTGCCTTTCAAAGTTGATACTTATACATTATGCGCACATGAAATTGTTATACCTGATATATTTCCGATATGGTGAGCTTTTTTCCAGTATACGTCGAAATAACCGAAAAAAAAATCTAGCCGAAACCAATCGAGCGCGAAATACCACGCTCCAAAAAGGTTAACAGTTTTACTAAAAGAGAAAGCCTATAATTATATATTCACGAAATACCATGCGTTCTTTCATCTCGCTCCAATCTATTCCTTATATCCATCTGGCATAGTGCTTTTCGCGGCAAGTACATTGTACAAGAGCGAGCATCGTGTGGGAACCTTTTTCGGATAAGGTACGAACCACCCACTTATGGGTAATTTAACTGGAAATTAGCGGCAATTTCGTTGCCTCGACGTCGTAGTCTCGCGGTACAAACGGTCAAGTTGCGAGCCTGGTCGGATCCTACCCTCTGACCTAAGCATGCGAGGTGATTTAATTGCGTCCTATGACAGATTAATCATCGTGTTTATCTCTTCGGACAAGACTCGAAGCGTTATTGTTGAGCCTACAATTGAGATGGATTGGAGAGTCTTGAACTGGGGATATGGATGATTGTTATGTTAAGTATGGTACCAGATCGATGTAGTCGTTTTTTCAAGATTGTTATGATGGATTACGAGGTGATTTCGCGAGAAATATCGTGAATACGCAGTACTGTTCTGTAATTATGGGTTATCATTTTTTTTTAATCTAACCGATATTTATCAAGTTTATATACCGGGTAGGGCAATAGTGCGAGATATTTCGCTGGCATATTTATTAATAGTAATACAAAAGAATGTTGATGTAAAGCTACGTATGCGTTAGTGCTACATTCTATCTGCTATCTGTTGTTAAAAAGTATATTCTTCGAAATAAGTCACGACCTATTCCCAAAAGGTTTTTTTCTAAATTGCTCGGGAAAGGAATTATCTGTAGGATATGAAGCGGAAATACACGAAGCAGTCGGTCCCTTGTTCTTGATCTCTCATTTACATCGTCACTAGGCGACACTGGTACTTACCAGCACTTTCCAGTAGCACATCCTTTTTTCCCTGTAATAAGTAATGTTTGAGGAATTTCAAGAAATTCAGATTAGCAGGTTTTATGGAAGCTAGTGTTTATTATGTTATCTTTAATGTCTTATCTTTACTATCTCTAATCTTTGGAATCATAGAAAAGACCATGTTCTGGGAAAAAAAATTTTGCATAAAAAACTTTTACAATTTAAAAACAAATTCAAAATTTCCTAAAACTATTCTCGATTGATACCTTGTTAATCTTATTTTTAGGCTAGTATTGATAAACCAGCTAATATTCCGGTTGTTTTGGCATTTCCTAGCGTCCTTTATCAAACAAGAGTGGGTGGTTATCAGGCGGAAATCTCGCTACCGCTGGGTATGGTCGTCAACGCCGTTTTCAAAAATCAACATTGGCTCTACGTTCAAACGCCTCACGCTGAAGAAGGTTACGTCAGTTACGCGGCGTGTCTACCGTTAGGTAATTCCAAATACTTATCAAATCGAATATTGTTAATAATTTTACCACCCTATTTTGTTACCAGGTATCATCCCACCACCGGAAAATAACACGTCTCCATGTTGGGAAAACTCCACGGATGTTTTCCCAAAACCATGCGGAAACATGACAGACACCGAGAAACTGAGTTCGAAATCAGAATGCAGCATTGGAAGGTGCCAGAGTAGAAGAACTAGGAACGCAGCCAGTACATGTGGAGAAAGGAGCGTAGATAGACTGTATTTGAGAGCCGCAGCATCGGCTAAAAATAAAGGAACTAGACAAACACTCTTAGTGATGACTTGCGACTATCAGGGTTTCGAAGAGAACAACACCTTAAACGTTTTGAAAGGTGAAGTGGTAGCATTAATTAGTACTCATCTCAGAGGATGGTTCTGGGTGAGGAATAAGGAGGGTCTGGAAGGGTTCATACCGGCTGCAGTCGCTGGTCATGGTTTTCTTTGATTATTGAATTGTTTATTATTATTTGTAAATGTATGTAAACATAAATGTTAATTTGATTCTTTATTTTTTTAAATAAATTCATTAAAAAATTCAATTTTGTTTGAATCGGTCAAAGATGATCATGGGCGTAGCCAGAGGGGGGCAATCTCTCAAATAATTTCACTTTTGTTTCTTATTGCCGGTTTCACAAGTCCCCAAAGTGTTGATTTTAATTTCCCCCGCTCTGACCAAATTCTGGTTACGCCCATGAAGATATTTTTTTTTGGCAAATATTCAATATTTATACGAATCACTTTTTCTTACATTAATAACAGCTCCATCTAGACAATGCTAGTATAAGTAATCTGATCTGCTTTTGGCATAGCATCATAATTTGCCGTTTAATGTTTTACACTTAAAACTGGAATAGATCAAAGAATTTCTTGATTTTAAAAACTTTACAGTTTGGGAATTATGACTGAAATAAAAACAAAAATGTTGTAAAAAATTATTTAATACAATGACAATACTTGATCTCTATAATTAAAATTACTGCAAATATCAATCTTAGGGCTACTTCCAGCTAGACAAAGCACATTAAACGGATCGTCTTGATGAATTGCGCTGAATATTGTGACTGAAGAAATTGGTATTTCCGAAATCACATCACCATTGATATTTAAATTATAGAAATAATCCGCTGTTCCACCAGCTAAGATACGATTCTCTTTAAATTCTGCAATATGTATACCACGATTCTCAATTGGAAAGATTACGGAGGTATTCAATGTGCGAAGATGCCACATCGATAATCTAGGACCACCTCCGCAAACCTAATATTAAAATGAAATTGGTCGAGAATAATTTTTAAAATGTACAACGTACCAGCCAATCCTCGTTAAATCCAACAGCTCCAATCCACTTTCCAAGTTCGGGTCGAGCTATTTTATCATTTTTGGATGGTTCGATTTTGTTAACAATATTTTTAATTCGGGTATCCCATATATTTACCAAGCCATCTTCACCACCAGATACTAATTCATTGCCGCTGGAATATATTTTTAAAATAACATTCCAGCGAATGAAAAATGCGTTCGATACTTACATATTACAAAGCGAATGAATATAGTTCGTATGTTCATTTAATGTCTGTATGATTTCACCAGCTTCCATTCTCATTAAATAAATATTGTTATCCCCACAACCTAAATACAAAGATTCTGTCGATTTATTATATGTCATACAATTTACATCGCATTTTTCCAATTTATCTCTATTGCTGGGAATCGTAACCTTCCATGCTGGTTTACATTCCTTCATTGATTTGATTACCTTCCAATGATACCCATAAACATTTCCTTCAGTACCTACTACAAGAAAGTTGTCTGTTGTCACTAGACTGTTGATCTGCACATCCTCTTCGATCGTAAAAACATTTTTTGGTAATCTTTCTTGTTGCGTTGAATTGTCTGGTTTGATGATTTTTGATAAACTATAAAGAGAAATATAACTTAAGTTAAATTAAAATTAACTTAAATTAGTAGAAATTTAGAAAAACTAACTGGAAAACCCAAATCTGCCCGTATACATCGCCTAAAACTAAATAATTTCCACAAGGCGTAAATGTTTGGCTTAATATGGTATTGTAGAAATTTTTATTTAGCATTTTCAATTCTTTTTGATATATAATTTGCCTTGATTCTAGCCTTAATGTTGCAATGGAAGGTTAGGTTTTTGTATTATTTATTTTAATTTGAATAGGTTACAGAATTAGATATTATCAACTATTTCTTCCTATAGTCATGGCGACATCTAGCCATTACTAGATCAACCTCCAATTTACTGTAATTATTATTTTTTCATATTATTTTATTTGAAACTTAAAATTAATAAGTTATTAGTAAAATTTAATTTTTTTTAATATTTGTAAAAAAACTGAATTGTATTAAAATAAAACTAAGAACTAAATTCATCTAATGAATCTGCGTAAAGATAGATGGCACAAACAAGCTCAAATATACATTCAACAATGGTAATTACAGTGGGCGAGTGTGTCTATATATCGGGACCGTACCCAGCCACGTTTTGTGTTAGTTCATCTTGGGTCTCAACACGAGTTAGTCGAACGTCGTTTGTTTAATTCATAGCATGTCTGGCGTACAGAAACGTAAAAGGCGTCCATCGTTTGAAATTGCAAAAAAGTATATTGGTGAATTTCCGTATTTATATTATGATGAGGCTAAAATAGTGTGCAAAGTTTGTGATAAACCGTTATTCTCCTGGCACAAATACAGCGATTTATTTTGGATTTACTGTCTATATTTCTCAAGTGTAGGTAGCAACTTCGCCTACTACCATCTGTGCGCGGAGATAACGAAAAGAGGATCAAAGCCATAGTTAAAGATACGCTGCTGTGGTTAAGCGTGGACGAAACGACAGATCGAAAAAAAATTCGTTGTACATGTTATGGTGCGTGTACTGGAACTCCTTATTCTCGAATTCTCGAATTATTGGCGAATTCTCCAATCTTATTAGCGAGCAAAAGATTACAAAAGTGTAATGGTGAAGCGATTACAATGGTAGTGCTGGATACGTTAGAGAATTCGAGAATGTCACAGACGATGCTCCGGTATTCCGGAACCACCAGAGCAGATTCTCACACATTGGGGATCATGGTTGAAGGCAGCTTTTTATTATTCAAATTATTTCAAACAAATAAAACCTGTGGTTTTACAATTCAATCCCGACGAAGCCGCAGCTATTAAGGAAAGCCAAATAATTAACTGCAAAAGGATAAATAATACAAACATATTTTTATTAATTAAAAAAGTACATTTTGAAAAATAATACAAAATAAACTCGAATTTAGTGCTATTTTAAAATCTTACGAAAAGTTAAATTTATTCTAACACCCGGAGCATTCTTTCTTGTTGGAACAGAATGGTACCAGAATTTGTTAGTTGGAGGATTCATCATTAACAAACTTCCATGCTGCAATTCAAACTTCACTGCAAAAAAGAGACCATATTAATAAATAATCAAGACTGTATTTGCTCACTCATCCCCTCTGCAATTTATTACTATTAGTTACCTAACGGTATATTTCGCTTCTTATCGCCCTTTTTTCTGACATCAGCATGTTTCAAGACAAACGTCCTTTGTTGGCCCAAAGAGAGAGATGCAATAGGAGCGCTATGGTCCAAATCAGCTTCATTGTCACGATGTTCTCCAATATGATCAAGTCCATTTCTGTATCTATGCGATATATACCACAAATCACTAATTTTCTACTCAAACATTCAAAACCACAAACTAACCTATTTACCAAGACAAAATTAAAACGCACGCCTGTAATTTCAGATATAAGATTTCTGGTAACCTGCAAAGGTGGCACCCAAGGTTTAGCGGGTGCAACTAGGCCGGAAAACTTGTAAGATAGGCCTTCATCGCCGTAGGCGACTTGCTGGCGAGGAATGTTGTGCCATTTATCGAAGACTTTTACCTATAATAAACCTCGAATGAAAATCATGAGATAAACCGAAATAAGGAAAGGAAATGAGAAAATAAGTCGTTTGGTCGTTGGAAGAACTGTGGGATCAGGAGAGGTCTCTATGAGTGCTTTACAACAAAAAAAAGCACAACTCAGCGTAATTGTTCAGATGTGTCACCATGCTGTAACACTTCAATATATTTGTATGTTGTGAAAGTTCCTTTTTTAAACTGTTCAAAGAAGGAATTACCTTCCACCTACGTACTAGGTGGACATGCTGAGCGTGTTTTCTTGTTTTACGAATCTAGTACACATTTACATGGAAAACATTAAAATCATTCTAAAAGCAAGCCAGAACCTATCTCTTACCTTAGCTAGTTCCCCCTCGTAATATTGCACCGTTCCTTGAAGCTGCTTCATCAATTCGTCGGCCAAAGATCTAGGCAGTAGAATTGCGTAATCTACGTCCAACCCCTCAGCGGCAGTTTTGCGCCATTCGACCTTTTTACGAGCCACCTCTTGCATGGCTTCCTCCAGATCAATCTTGCGTCTCTTCATCTCAACTGCAAAGAGGAAGGAAGGAGATGAAAACGGTGGAGCAACGAGCGGAATTGGCTTGTAAATATATAAAATTGTGTTGGTGTAGGGACAGGAATAAATTAGGGCAAAGATGTGTCGTATGTATGTATATAGAGGCGTACATATAAGAGGGATTTCGGGTTGGTAGATTGAAGCAGATGTTAAAGTAAGTTAGATCTGTTGGGAATGAATATGATTCGATATAGTAGAAGTGACGTGTGTTTTATATGCATGTGTAGAGATTGACCAATTAAATATTAAGAGATACACATGTGTGTGCAAGGTTTATTTGGTACGAACATCTGTAACATAACAAAATATTGCGAAATATTTTTCTAAGAAGCTTTTAACGATTTAAAGCAGAGATCTCCAACCTTCTTTTAAGCTGATCTCCCTTTTGGTAAAAATTTTTGTCACCAGCCCCCTTTTCCACCCTTCTTTTGTGATACCCAATTTTATTCTGCCACGTTTATGTTTCTAAACTTATGGTAAATATTGAGGGGCGAACACTTTTATAATTTTTACAAGAATACGAGTCAATCAGTTATTAATATTGGAGAAAACTAAGACAACTATAAGCTCGTCATTTTCACAAATGTTGCCATAATAAATTTGGGTAAATTGTACAGTCAAATAGTCACTGTACATACACTACCGTTCATATATTTGGGGACGATTAAAAAATACAGT
>LR737386.1:4065255-4108902 GCA_902655005.2 Marronus borbonicus
TTAATCTTCGTTTCACGGTCGAATGCGAAATAGGATTTCTTCGTGAAGCATTGACTCGCTGCGTTATTTCCAGAGCCGTTAGGAATCTGTTTCTTTTTGAAAGAAGAACCATGAACTGATTCACAGCAGCTGTTGTCTTCTTTTTACGTCCAGAACGTTTCTTATCAGCCAAAGAACCCGTTTCCGCCATCCGTTTTAATGTTGTAAATACACCATTTTTCGATATTTTTAATTTTTTCGCAATAACTGCCATTGAGTATCCTTCATTACGTAAAGTAATAATAGCCGAACGCGTTTCGATGGAAATTTCTTTTCGTTTTGCCATTTCAGCACCACCCGTTTATTACGATAGTTAAATTTAAACTAAACTACTATCAAAATCGATTTTATTTTAAATACAAGGCGATATCGGCTTTGTTTGTTGTACTAAGTGCTGTATGAATCTCACATTATTCCGTTGTGGAAATATTCGACAATATTTTCAAGTTAATGTTTATAACGTTTATATAATTGCTTCAAAAATTACCGGAATCCTACTGACGTGAACTAATTTGCCTCACTTCTAATGATGATAGTGTTGTTTATTATTGTTAAATCTCAAATGCCGCGTTAGTTTTCAAAAAGTAGCGTCTAAAATAGCCTAGAGCTGTTCATCTACTTATAGGACATGGATATTTCTATATATTTCAGGTGAACTGTTTTTCTGTACACCTGCGCCTTTAATAACGACAAACAAATATTCGAAATTACACGAGTGCTCTGATGATTTAGAATTACAACGTTTAAAAACACATTAACAAAATTGGTGTCGTAATTTAAAGAATATGAAATTAGTCATTGTGTTCCTTTTATTATTTCAACGTCGAAATTCTTCGTTATATTATTGTTTGATGTAGAAAACAAAATAAACATGATATGCAAATTGCAGCATTAAAATGCAAGTTAATTCCTTTGTTAGCGTTTAATACAAACGGTTAGTTTAATTTGAACTAGTGTCTAGCAACTACGGCACCACAGCGAAGAAAATTAGTTAATAGAGATTGCATATCACACATGTGTAGATTGTACGCTGTATTCATTTGTAATTTATATGGGACTTACTGCATTTGTAAACAATATTTGAATGTAATTAAATTAAGCACTACAATGCGTATGAATGTAAAAAAATACGGTACAACACCAAACACAATTGTCAAAAAGAAAAAAAAATTATTCAGTGGTTCAACGGTTCCTTTGCAAACTCATTTTTGGAGGAGATTTATGGCGTTGCAATCAACTTAAAAAAAAAGGAACGAAAGTATTCTGTGCTAGAATGTTCAATTCTACCACACCGCTTCTGTATAAATTCCAGCAAGTTATAATTCTTGTCCACATCTGGTTGACCTCATGGAATTTCCAGCATGTAGTTTTTTCCTTAAAGCAAATTACCATACTTGGTCGAGAGATATTCTTATTTCTCCAACATGACAATTTTTGTATGTAATAGCTTAATTGAGTTTTGTTGCTTTTCATTCACAAACTACTTAGTTCTTTTCTAGTTCACAAATTGACTTCATGGTTTACATTTACCATTCTATTTTATACAATTATAGGAGGCACATCAAATATGGCTTATGGAAATAATCAAAATAATGCTGCTAATACAGCCGCTCATGATATTGGTGGAATTACTCGCTGCGAAAGCAATGTGAGGAGAGAAAGCGGCATGTTTCTGCCTACACGGCGTCATCAGCGTTGTTCCGAGCGTATTCTCTACCTCATATCACCATTTGCCTCTCGGATTATGTCACCTTCCTTCGAGAACGACGAGCCAGGTATATCTCTTAGTACCAACATACGCATGCGCTCATGTGTTTAATTTGTATAGAAACTATGAAATTAAGCGGTATATTCAAGTGAATATTTAGGTATAATAAATCTTCATGAAAATTTTCAAAATACAAAGTAATAGGTTGGCCCTTAGTTATATGGGTTATATTTTGCTGTTCCCATCCCTTAATCCTGTTTAAATGAACAAACGGATTGTGCAAAAGTTCAGCTCAATCGGACAATTGCTAAGCGGTCCACAAGCGACTTGAAGTTGATGCAATGATTAACTCCATTCTAAAGCGATATACTCTTCTCTATCCCGACCATTTGCTCCTTTCTTCTTAGAGAAATGTATATGGATACATCCAGATTACCTCAGCAATAATTTAAAAACGCTCGAATCAAATTTCGTTAATTAGAAAAATTCTTGAAGTAACATGAACAATTTTAATTAGGTCTCTTCTAATAACGCACATAACTTCTATGAGAGAAATTACTTCCAGCATAATTTTAGCCATATTTGTCTTTACTACTGTGGGAACATCAAATAGGGATAAGGCCACAGTTTAGGAAACTAAGTACCAGACGTGGATGGAAACTTTTTCCGCAGCAGCCCTACTGACTTCTGGACCTTGGAAATTTATCGGTTGATGCATGAATAGGAAATCATGTTAAGATCCTTTAATTGCTGCGACGACAGAAATTATATTCAAACGTACATTCCAGCAAGAAAAATACATATTCTGCTTAAAGAGCTCTTCTCCCCATGAAATAACTGAAATTGATCTTAAAACAGGAATATGTTGGAGGCACAAATTGGTTGTGTCATCTACCTAGCATGCTTCTAAAATGCGCCAAGAAAGATCATAACTCCAACAATTCTCGAAAATCATCTAGCGGTTGTTTCTGCGTCGAATGGTGGCGTTCAAGAAATTCAAGAATGATCCAAATAGAACAAATTCAAATAACTCAACTAAATAACTCAAAAGAAATCCAGAAGTAAATAACCAATAATTCTGCATAAATACTTCGAAAATTCATAAATAAAATCTTTGAAGGGCCTACATTATTACAAAATGACAAACAATAGAAAAATCAAACAAAACAAATCAGATTTGTGCATTGGAATTTCTTTTCTTCGATTTTGTTTACGTGTCACGTCACGTCTGATTTCATAAATTATCTATGTCGTGACTATCGCAGTATCCCATTTTAGACGTTTAGACAAAGGAAATAGCGCAATAAAACCCGTTTTAAATCGAAAACATCCAACTTATTATCTAATTTATACAGTTCATTCCTATAACTCATCCCTTAGGCGCCATCGTGCTATAAGGACAATATGTAACAGATAAACGATAAAAATTACTAGACGACATTGACATATCACCACCAACAGAGCTGCGCAGGTATTACGGAACTTCTAAATTGATTGTGGTAGTGATTTGCGGTTTTTCTAATGACAGACTGAGATTTATTTTGATTATTTACTGCTAATGTTATGGATTTATTCAGTGCTTGATCAAAACAAACCACAAATGGAGGAGACCAAAGAGGAATCTAAATTACTTGAGTTCAAAAAACTTTTCTTTGCCTATTATTTTGAAATGTTATATTAAAAGTTGCAATAAATGTAATATGATGAGGATTTTCGTAGAGCATTAATCTTTGGGAAGATACATGTGCATCATGTTCTCGCTTCGTTAGACTTATTAATTTTTCTAATTTCGAAATTTTACATATTAACAAATATAACCTAACCCTTCCGATTCTTTGTGAATTTTTGAACTTTTTGTGTTGATAGAATCCGAAAAAGACGAGGGGTGCAGTAAAGTTTGTAATTTTTAAAAATTGAATGAAAGCATTGAACTCTCTTTACAAAACTAAAGAGTTCAACTCAATAAAAATAAAAGTTTAACTCCTTGTTTTCTCTTCATCTGTAATTCTATTTATTCATTGATTTATTTATTCATATTCTTCATCATTCCTTATTTCCAGAGTTTCCATTTGTGTTTCTTTTCATCTTCATTGAAGATAACGTTCCGTGCAGTAATTATTTCCTCTTTCTCCAAATCCCACAATCGGTAGCCATCGTCAGTTTATCATCAAGGTACCGCTTCCCTCCTTTTTTGAATTATCTGAATAGACGTCGGACTCAAAAATGTTTATTTTATTTGATTGGTTGGGGATTTGGTGTCACTTGGTTTAGCTAGCGTACAGGTACCAATTCTATTAGTTAGATACACTGTAGGACGCACCGATTCACCCCAAAAGCTCTTATCTAAATTGGCTTCAAAGATTAAGCACGTAGCTTTCTCCATTATCATTCGATTACACCGCCCAGCAATTCCGTTCTGTTGTGGATTGTATGTGCAGGAGAATGCCTTTCTACGTGCAAATTTCTCAATCTACATGCAGTAACAAATTCATTTCATAATTGACTCGCTTTTACGCAGCAATTTTAACATTTAAACGGAAAGCTCTGTTGTTGTCTTCTCTTCGTACTTTTTCCCCTTTTAATAAATCTCTTCTTACATCCAACAAAAGCCTGCTGCGTTGTGCACTTATCACCTTCCAATTTTACCTCATTCCTACGTGCGTCCTCCACTAAAAATCTACTTTTTACAAAATCAACATTAATTGTCGTAACTGCCTGGTAACTCTTGGACATAGTCGATGATGTGTGATTACTAGAGCGGCGAAGTTCGTTGGCGTTAGGTTAGGTGGAAAACTCGCATCACGTGTATATATCACCACAATCGGCGATAGGCAGAATATTTTATAACGTATCCAATCTTCGTTTAATATTTTTCGATTAAGCATTCTAGCATTCGTTTTATTCCAGAATAGAAAAATAGAATTTATTCTCTTAAACCGTTTTTATTTTAACAAAACTGGAAAATACATAGTTTCTTCGTACGCTTCCGTAAAAATTTTTGTCGGAATTGAAATCTCCCTGGATAAATCAGACATATTATTATATTAAACATTTTTATTTTAAAATTTTCATTTTTATACAAGCGAGCGACAACACTGTATCTATTATATTACGATCCATTTCCATCTAATTAACATTTATCGCCCTCGATTTCGTCCCTCCTACTAGCTCATTCCGGTGTAAATAACGCCCGACCAGGTCATCCGCTGATGTAATAACCGTATGCCCGCTAATGTTCACCCCGGCCCTTTTACATCATCGGCGCGTTAGCCGTTAATAGAGCGGCCATGTCAGCAAGTAAATGTTCATCCGTACGTATTTGCTATGCGTTAGAGAGCAGCGGTTATGCGTCTCATAAACACAAGTGGAGCGGAAGGTTCCGAAACCGCAGGCTACCGGTGACAGCATTAATGAAACTACCGGGTCATAGACTGCCTCCGATCTCTAATGCCTAACTGTCCATGGATAAATGTTTGAATTGCGCCTAGGGGAGGATACCCAATACACCAACGGGACGGGTTTTGAATGTAAAATATGCATGCATACAGGAACGGGCGATAAAGTCGAATTAGTGTTACGTTTGGTCAATTTTACGCGGATGTCACGCGTAAAGTTAATGAGAAATTTGGATGTTTTCGTATAAATTGTACGGAATAGTTAAACAATTCCCTAACGCCTTTGCCATAATATACAACTGTAATACTGAATCAAGGACCTATGTTAAAAGTTTCTATTTTAGGTTGCCGTGAATTGATCGCGGTCATGCTTGATTTAATAAAGTTTTAAGGGTGCTACATTCAGATATACGACCCTTAAAATCAATTAATTCAGATTGATAGTCAATTAATTTCCATCTACGTCTATCTTGTCGTTCTTTTCAAAAGCACATAGGCCAGCATTAGATCGTTGTACAGAGATATGATCATTCTCAGGCCAAGAATTAATAAAGCAACTAGATTAATGGTAAACAACACAACCTCGGCAACCTCCGCACCGCACAAGTTTAATTAATTAATCCGGGACGGCTGCTTCGAGGACACGAATGATCCTCGAAACGGCCGTTCCGTGGCCGTCCCGTGTAAATGGGGGATGTTACAAACAGGTTAAAAATTATTGTATTATTATTCTTTTATTATGTTCCAACCGATCCATCTGCTTTTTAATAATTGTTAACCTGTTTGTGACGTATCCCCTTTACATTAATTAATTTTTAATTAGTACAACACATTGCTAGAGAGTTATGTTATGATCGTATATACATTGGAGTGTACACAGTTATATTACCTTTTTACATTCTTGACTTATATAAACTCTTTCCTTTTTTAGAGCTTGGAAAAAGATTTATGTTTGTCATCTACATTCACACTAAAACGTTTTCGAGGTCATTATTTTAAAGTAATGAGTAAATAGTTTCGACACCAGCTTCAGAAAAGAAATTTCATGTTGATACTGTCCTCAATCAAAGGGAAATTAAGTAAACGATGTAACAAAAAATTCCCGAAGGTTTATGTTCCCGTGAAAATGAATCTTGTGGTGTGTTTCTTCTTCAAGGATAAATTTAACGGAAGGAAATTTTTGCATTTAATTGACTCAAAAATTCAATGTTTGTCTAATTCAAAGCCGCGGATAATATGCCAAAATATGTTTCAAGGTGTTCAAGGTTTCAGGTCAAGTTCGAATTTCCCTAAAAAGATTCGCCATATAAGAAGCTTTAGAAATTAAGCTAATCAATCTTAAGCATTGTGGCATCATTCCTGTTTATTAATGGCAGAATTCGATTTTTTCTTAATTTATTTAACCATTTATTTGCTTTTCCATTAATATCATCTGTATCGCGAATAAAAAAATATTCTTTTTGCAAACCGTCCTTTTGTACATTCCATAAAATGTAAAACAATCTGTAAATAAACTCGTCTAAAATAGATGACAGTGAACTGCTCACGTTGCTCAAGACAAGCATCTCAAAAAGTAAAACAAAGCAACAGCAAAAAGAGGAAAATGAGGCATCATCGGTTACCACTGGCTATGGTAGGTATGTAACGAACAACTACAGCAGAACAGTAGCGCTGAATACAGCGGAAAAAAATGTAGAGGTATTTATAAGAACAAGAAGACACGAGGAGCCGATCTTATGCATTCTTCTCTTACCTCAGAAAGATGGTGCAGAGGCTTATTTAGCCGTTTATAATCACTTCTTAGTATAGCGCAAATGCGTAGTAAATACAGGTTTGCTAGTAACTATTAAGCTTTGTAGACGTATTGAGGTCTATCTTTTCATGGGTATTAAAGTAACGATTATTATTTTAAGGTATTTCTTTAACAGAAGTAATAAGATCGTTTGGCCATTATGAAAAAGAGAAAAATCTTATCTCCTTATTTTTCCGTATTCGTCTATGGAAGCCAGTATTTCAATAAAATATTACTCAAAAAGAATTGTACATCAGCGTAAATCAACTAATCAATAGTCTAAACGCCAACTCTGATGGGTTCCAGTACTTGAAGTAGAAATCTCCCAAAGTGCAACGACCAGCCTGCCAGTCATTTAAAATCTGCAGCAATTTTCTTGGAAATCGAAAAGTAGGAAACTACCGTGATGTGGTGGGTGATCTCGTTTATGTAAAGCTATGGGATGCAACATATCCTTAAAAATTCACTTCTTGGACTTTCACTTAGATTTTTTCTATGTTCTAACATGTTTGCTGACTATTGTTGAATTATGAAGCGATATGTTTGCAGACGCCAAATGAGCTCTTTACCACTTTCTAGGTAAGCCACAATGAGGAGTATATCATTTTGAGTTGAATAGCTAGCATAAAATTCTCTAACGAGTATCACAAAAATGTCCTACCTGATAATAAAAATCTAAAAATTCAGCATGAAAAATATCTCCAGATTCAGTTACTTTTATTTATGTGAAAGAAGAAAAGTTTATTTTTGTCGACCAGTGTTATTATAACATCTGCTCAGCCGGAAAATATTATTTAAGTCCTAAACAGTTTTTAGAATTCCTGCTACTTTTTCAAAGATTTACAACAAAATTTGCCAGTTTTTGCTTGGCGCAAAGCAAATAGACACGACCAAGACTGTATTTCCCGAACGGCGTGTACTGAACTCGAAGCCCATCATCATCATCACCAAAGAGAAAGAGACGACCATTCTTGAACAGAGAAAGTCCCATGCACATGCACATACACTTCTACCAATACCAATACACACTACGGGCACAACACGCCAACTCCTACCTGGCGTCCTTTTATTCGGAATCGTCGCTTTTCATGGTACAGCGAGATTCGTGGGTACTGGCGGCAGAGAACACGAACAGCGAACAGTTCAACGTCGGACGCACAACAGACTACAGACTGGCACCGCAAAACGCGAACAACACGACGCGACCTTATCGTCAAGTATCGTACAGGCATAGGGACACTTTTCGGAGCAGAATCCGTACTTTTACAAATACATTTTGGGTCTGAAATCTATCTGAGGAGAATTTGATGAATTAAAGTCCTCGCAGTAAGGTCTTTTTGAGCGAAAACTATGCTATAACGCGGAATATACTGTTAGGTCTACGCGAAATTTTACTTTGCCGCGAGTAGAATCGTTTTTGGTTATACATAATATTGTTCTAGCGTCCAACGGTACGACGCGAGTGAAATGTCATAGAAGTTGATTCTTTTAGTTTTCGCTTTTGTCATACTGCACAACTTCTGGTGGTGTGCATGAAGATTTGGAAACTTCGTTGAATTGAGGTAAGTTACTATTTGCTACTTATTAAATGTTTTGTCTTTATTCATAAATATTTTTAGGATATAATTAAAGTTTTGCTGTTTGCTATTTGAAATTTCTGTGCTCCTCAAGTTGTACGCATAGAAACTTGGATTTTGGAAGACCAACTTGAAAAATACAAATCAAATGTATTTCAAAAGATAAAGTTAATGTGTTTGAAAATTGTTAGTTTAGGACACAATTTCCACTTATAGACTTTTCACGAGCTCATATTTGACTATTTGAATGTTTCACTAAGGTTCAGCTTTACTAAAATCGATGTTTATGGAAAGTTTGTAAACGATGAAGTTATTTAAATTGGAGATTATATTTATCATAAAAAAAAATATGTCTATGCATAAAATCTCGGATAGCTTCCGCATCAGAAGACCAAAAGAATTAGAGAAATTGCAATAAATTTAAAGAAAATGGAGTGAATGACTTCTCGAAATTAAACGAAACCACCTATTACACGCTACTATTGAAACGAAACAAAAAAAGAATCATTTTATTACAGAATACATTCCCAACATTCCGATCACGGTTTAAGCGTTTCTTGAATCACCAGAGGCTAATGAAAAAATTGCAAAACTCAACGCGCACTCTTCTTCGACATGGATATCTCGAGCTCCTTTAAAAGGTCCTTTACCTCATTGAATTTTCCATGTAAAGTCTTCTTTCTTTTCTCGTTATCTTTCTGGTCGGCGCGAGCTTACCTCGCTATTTTTGTGCAACATCATCGAAAATTCAAAAGAACCGTTACGTAAGTTAGAAAGTGAAGTGGTTGCACGGGAATGCGTCGCCTATTAACGGCTAATTAAGCATGCATATGCTGTCAGGTTATTGGTGTGGTGATAAAGCGTCTTCCATTAGTGGTAACTGGATTTTGGAATAGCAATTTTGTTAATGCAGGTACCTAAGCATTCTCTTGGAAAAGATTAGAGACGAATAGCAGCGAAAATTATTAAAGCAGAATTGTAAAACTATATCTAACCTTGATGCAAGATCTGAATCACAGCAGTATGCGCGTGCAATTGAATCTTTAATCAAGGAAGTTTGCTCATAAGTATTAAGATGATCACGAGCATGACTGCATTCGTTTAAAAATTCGGCATCGTGGTTGTTTAGGAAGTACAAAAAAATTATGAGAGAATCTTCCATTTTAATAATACTAATTATAAATATCAGTGTGTGCCGACTCGAAAATAAAACGCACATTGATGCTTAACGTAAATAACATCCCGGATTTTATTGTTTAGTAATATTAACAATTACTGCTGTATGTTAATCTGTGAAGGTAGTTCTTTAGTTTTGCAAACTTTCACGTGGTAAACTTTGTCATTGACGTCTTTCTGAAATCTGTTTGAAGATCTTTTATTTTTTTAATTGGGTTAAAACAAGAAATATGTTTATTCTCGATAATATTCCAGAAACAAATTTTATAAAGTTAAACTTGAACAAGTTACAAGGCTCGTAAATTTTTGCCTTGGTACAAAATTCTTTTGTTCAAAATGATGACCTAAGCTCACATTTTTTCATCAACGACTGTACATCACACAAATGGATCGTACTATTCGTCGTACTATTGACAATTGAAATCGACGAATTTTCAAAGAATATATTCCAAATTAACGAAATAATTGATAGCTTTCGCGACTCTCATTTTTTTTGCAATATACAAGGTGCTGCGTCACATTCACGCCGGCTTATTACGAAAATCCATAAAATATTTTTAAAACATTATTGCAAGGGCTATGTAGCGGAAGTAAGTATTAAAATTGTTTTGACATATACCGGGTGACTCAAAAAAGTTAGGTGAAAATCACGTATATTTGATAATACGAGCTAAATAAAAGCATGTTTCCTATACTTAACTCACCCCCTTTTTATCTTCGAAAGTGTAGACCAACATTTAAAGGCGTCCCTCGATTGTGAAATAAAAATGATCCCTAAAAATTATACAGGGTGGGCGAAAATATTCTTTTGATTTTGGCAATAAAGTCAAATATATTAAACGGAACAGCCTGTATTCGCGATCGTAATTAGATTCTAATGTTAACCATGACGTTATGAGGTGAACCAAATTACCGAGTCACTATTGCTACCTCCGTTGTTATTGAACAAATGGACAAATTAGTAATGTAGTACCGATAAGTTCTAAAATTAGTGAGAAGCAACCCCAAAACAGAGCGCGTGTTGGATATTGCGATTGAATCAATTACATTTTGTATAGAATGTTCATTTTAAAATGCAAAACGTAACGTTTACTTCCACCAATATTGCATGCATAACTTTGTACATCCTCCCAATGTTCATCGCATGTACCGTCATTAAGTAATTAAAACTGAGACAACAACTAGTTTAGTAGACGCAAGTACACACAGACGTTGCTGAATATACGCGTACTTATTAATAGTTATGTAATGTTTGATGAATCGTAGGCAAATTCAATCCCGCAGCTCTGCTAAATAAATAGATGACGACCTTGAGAATGCACTATTAGTAGGTTAGGCGTGTGGCTTTGTACGATACTATGTCAATTTTTCATACGCGACTTAATTTTTAGTCCTTAATGAAATGATTTACTTCTAGTAGATATAGTGTTACCAATGGTGCTTTGATACCTCAAAGCTTTAGATCTTATGTATATTTTAATCCTTTCCCAAAGATTGTACATGGAAATGATTTTTAAAACAGCAGAATATTTCTAAACAAAAGAAAGTGAACTCATCACAAATCTGCTTTTGAGAAATCTCTTTAGTTTACAACTTAAAATTGTATTTATTAAAGTATTCTTAATTTGTATTTCCTTGAAGAGCAACTACGCAAATGAAAATGTGAAACCTTTCACCAACCAAACTTACAGTTAAAATGACTGTGCATTTCCCATTTAGAAAAAAATTTAAACCTGTTTAGTTTCTAGGAATAACTGAATATTGGGAAGTCCACTGTGTATACAGGTGAATCAAGTAAGCCCCTCGCAGTAATCTGGATGTATTGTTGTAGTTTTTTGCCCATTGCAAAGGTATTTTGGACACAACGGGTGAATTGGCAATAGCGATAGTCAATAGCGTTTACTTAAATTTGGTCTTTGATCTTTAAATGTTGATTTCGGGCAAACATAAAAAAATGAATAGCTTTTGTCTAAAAAGCAGATTGCAACTTTTAGCAACCAACCAACAAACTTGCCAGTTCGCAAAGTTTTTTCTTTTAGTCGCTATCGGCACAATAAAGTCGCCACCTTGGCGGGAAATCCTGGCAACGCTGCAGCATCGCTTCTAGATCTCAATAGAGACTTGGTCGAGAATAGATTGTTTACCAAGCCGCGAAATCCTTACGTTAACAAGAATTTGAATGGAAATGGTGTGATTTTGCGAAATTTTAGGTGAATTTTGCTCCTTATTTGTAATAATGGACGAAAAGACTTGACTTAAGCCTCGGGGATTTGTAAAAAATTACAATAAAAAGTTGCCCCACAAAGCATTAAGTAACTTCGAGGTAGACTCTAGCATGTCTTCGATGTAGTTCATACAAAGAGCAATTTAAGATGCCGAAAAGCATGAGCAACTGCGCATTAATTGTTTGCTGTTTTGTTTTCTATTATTATTGCTATAATAACAGCAATAATAATAATTTTTTACAAATCCCCGAAGCTTAAGTCATCAAGTAAGATCTCTTGGCTAAAACCTCAGGGCCGGCCATTCAATATCTCCACTATTACTAATCCGATAGTTTGGAAACTTTTAACTTTTTAACTTATGTAGTTCTTCACAATTGTGAAGGATTGTAAACTGGTGCCTCGTCTAGTTGCCACCATACGTTTCATCCAAAACGATGTTGTGGTCTCCTTGCCCCATTTTATCTGAGCGCCTTTTGCCCAATACTGCTCCGTTTTTCTGTTAAACAATCCAAAAAAGGCTAAATTTTGATTCATCTGGCCAGATGATTTAATTAAAAAAAATTCATCGTCTTCTAACTAGCTACAGTTCTCCAGCCGTCTTAAATTTTCACCAGGCTGTAGCTAACGTGAACCTTGTATGACTTAAACTTACTTCTATGTAAAGTTCGTCTGGGACAAAGTAAATTCTGACGCCATTTCGCGTGTAAATGTTGATGGATTATTATTTATTTTGTAAATACAAGATTTACATAAACTTTGCAGAAGCACACAGTTATCCCCTTTGATCTTCATACAAATTCCTCTTAACGTAAACATTACTCGCTTCTGTATATCAAGATTTTATCAGGAGATCTAGAAACATGATGCGATGAGGTCGGTCTCGTTTTGGATGTAAATGTAAACGCTATTGTTGTATTTCGGTTCGATAAATAAGAAAGGTCTTAAAATATCTTCTTCGTCACTTATTAAAGCAAAATATCGAAAACTTGTGTCAACGTGTGATACATGGTTGAAATCAGGAGAAAGAAAACTCTTTCGGGCGGTGTCAAGATGCAATATGGCACCGATAAGAAACTTTATAAAAATCTCGAGTACACCATTAGATAGAAGATCGAAGATGGGCTGGAGAACGTGATTTTAGTTTTTCTTTGCAAGGCCAAATGAAGGTGCTTGAAGTAAATCAGCACGTTTGTTGTTTTTTTTTTAAATATCGAACGTCGTTTGTTACAGATTCATTTTTTCTTGTGATTCAACATTTAGCAACACTCTCCAATAATATTGTAGTAATTGTCTTTCCGGAAATGAAATCTTTGATACCTCTTAAGTTTACACGATACTATCTTTAACGCTTCTTTTTTATAAAAAATGATACCTGTAAGAGCAAATCTAAAATACTAGCTTACTACTGGAACTGAATTTAAATACTTTGTCGTGGTTTTATAGACATTTGCAGTAAATAACGTCATCAACATTATTTTTATTTTATTGCAATAGCTAAAAAAAGCCCTTGACCTATAGACCTTATTACCTAAACTGAAAGCAATGTTCGCGTTTAAACATGTTTTCTTGATAAGCTCTAGTCATACAAATACAGTAAATTTTGCTTACGCATGTATTATAGATTTTTTTTCTTATTTATGTTGATGATATCATATACATTGTATATGAAGTACAAGGTATAATTCTGTTTCGCCATTCTTGGCATTCCTCCAAAGCTAAATGGAAATTCCATATCAGACGAAACTCAGATTCTTTTTACTTGTTAATACAGCATTTTTTTCGATACGAAAGAACAATTATTATAGCCAATTTGGTCTAGATTTTCGTTTTGGAGAACCTGAAATGTGTTTTAAATTGGCACAGCAGAAATTTAGTTGTTTATCTGCATTCACTTTGTTGTATCACACTTAGAAATTAACGAACATTCTTTTTTTCCCCAGCAAGTTAGAAAGTTGCATCATTCGTTATTTGTTATGTGACCAGATGTGACAAATGACATTCAACACAATCCGAACGAATTTACGGGATTAATTAAATACATGTGACTAGCTGGACACAGAATTCTATTCAAACCACGTCAAAAAGTGCTCTTGCAACAACAAACCTCGCCGGCGGCTCGGTTTACAATATTTGCCCGCGATCTACAAGAGAGCACTTTCTTACCTAAATTTGAAACATATTATTTACATTCCATATTAAACAGGATCAAAAAAATGTTATTCTTTTATTAAAGAACTCTACATTCTCAACATTCCACCTATGGTTTAAGTGTTTCCTGAACCAGCAATGCGTACTCTTCTGAAATGAAAATCACCGAACATCAAAACAAGACCTTATAACAAACTGCGGTTAGAAAACAACTAACAGAGATGAGTGGAAATAAGTCGTAAGAAGAGTTTTGCCAGAAACCAAGTAGTACGCAAGGGTGCCAGGTAGCGTAACAAACAACAATTTTTTGATACCCTCCTCATAAAATCCTGCCTCCTGTGATGCGCTAGTTATTCACCTTATCGTCCGTAACAATGCGCTTGCCCCCCCGGAGGTTTTCAAATGTCGGAAGAAGTGATAGTTGTTAGGTCCTAGGTCTTGGCTGTATGGTGGATGATCAGATTCCTCCAAAATTCAGATCTCGAGTCTGTTTTGCTTTCGCTCTGACTGGCGACGATGTATGTATGTTACTACTGTATTGATTGTTGTTTTGACTCAGGAGTCACATCGAACACCCATATCTCATTTCCTGTGAGGATCCCCTTCTCGTTGTAACAGATTAAAAAAGAAAAACACTTGCCAATTTTTCCTGCGTGTATTCCTCAATCAGTAGTTTAGGAGCCTATCGACAATACAAAGACAAGTTGGAGATTGTGAATCTCCTGCTTTTGTGAAAAAAACATAGATGGCCAACCAGAATCTGATTCATCAGGGACATTGTTTTGACTTTCATTGAACAATTTCATCCATTTTCGCACTCTACTGTTACTTATTGCATTCTCACCGTATACTTTGCATAATTGGCGATTAATGTCCGCAGCTTCCATGTTTCTTGCTACTAAGAACAGGACGACTGAGCGTGTTTCACAATTGGCGCGTCGCGTCGCTTGATTTCTTTAATCGCGTTTTATGTATTGAATGGGTCCGGGCAAGTGGAGGTTATTCGTTTATAATGAAGCGGGACACAAATGACTGTTACTATTGAGTAAGCAAACTTGAAAACATGTAATCTTGCCAAATACAAACGTAGCTTTAGCGTCATGCTACGAAACAAGCTAACACTATGGATTGCGCGCAAAGATTGTCGGGAGTCTGCGCACGTACTCATTTTCACGCGCGGGCGAAATTTCAAACGATATTCATAAACGGACTTTACTTAAAAATAAATCAATTCTTTGTTAAACACCCGACTATTAAATGCGGATACGATTGCAGTTAATACCATCCAGTAGGCGTTATATATCATTTCAGAAGATCCAGAAAGCAACCAAAACCATTCCTCTCGAACCAGAACATTGTACAGACAAGTCAAAATCCAGCATGTACTCCCAACTCATTCGCCATTTTTATTAATTAAAATTCTCCAGTGAGGACTATTCGAAGCGCTGTCATCGAATTCGTCCGCCTCGTTTGATACTTCTTTTTGTAAAAGGGAACTCCGACGAGCACGTCGAACTCGTGAGCGCGCGTTCGACATAAATCCGTAATTAATGACTTTAGAGAGGACGTCGAGATTCGAGATGATGCAGCGTTTTTCATAAATTCAAACCCCTACTACCGTAGCGTATTTACGTATGTACCGATCTACCTACCTGCCTATCTGCAAAACCCTAACGAAACACGGTAACAGTCGGAGCGGACGGCCACGCTTTTCATCGATCTCGCGTTACCTCCGCATCGTCTCGTTTTGCGTCATCGTCGCCCGTGTCAAAACCCGGCGAATTAAAAGCGTTGTAGCTTTTCATATATCTAATCTAAATTCATAACATCCGATGAACCGAACGTATCCGCTGAAAGCCCTCCGATATCGACGGATATCGGTCAAAAATATAAGTGGAGTACCTATTAATAATAGCCAGTCGGTAACGAAGGAAATGAGGAGATGATAGTGATCAGCCCGTTCATATTTAGATAGAACATTGCAATAATCCTTCCTAAACCCTTTGTTTTGTGTGCCTGTCCAAAATGCTATTGAATTTTAGTGAAAAACTATGACGAACCGGGTAATTTGAGATACATGAAATTACCCTGATCTGGATAGCAAGACACGAAAACCATCGAGGAAACGTTGAAGCAAACAAACTGCTCCGAGGAAATTTATAAAATTCTAATAGAAGTGCAAGTAAATATTGCATATATGGTCTAGTAAACAATGGAAGGATTCGAGGTGAGAGCCAAGTTAAAGAATTTCTAAATTGATTTAGGTCTAAACTTAGAACTAACCTTGTAGCCGCAGATACGAATTCCGTCAAAGCAATATTAGGTTTGTTGACAGAGTACTGTACGTTTAAGAAGCATATGAATATTTTAGGGTTGAGAGAAAAAATGCGGGCTCTGTCAAGCGAGATAAGAGACTTCCATCCAAAGACGATGCTATTGTACCGGGGTAGCTCTCAGAAATGAGTTCAGAATATACAACAGTCGAAAGCTGTGTAAGGGAATTGCATACAAGATTGTTATGTCTAATGAAAAAGGCAGAGTAATGTAAACAATCTGGTAATTGAGGCAACACAGTAGATTTAAAAAAGGGACAATGAAACAAAGTAATTGCCGCTTCTAATTCTAATAAAAGTAAGGTGCTTCTATGAAATACATCAAGCTAAATTTAATTTCACAATAATTCATTACAGTGAACCAGCTTGCACTGCACATAAACGCATGATGGAGTGAATGAGAGATCTATGAAATTTTCACCATCAAAGAACATCGATGTACGCTCGTGAATAATGAAAAATTCATTGATTTACCTCAAAAGAAATGTTGAAGGGAAACGCCAAATTCCAATATAACTTCTAATATCGATTACTAGGCACGAATAATTTCTCTCTGGCTATATTTCGAATATAGTTTGTCTATAAATGCGATGTTCGCGTACCTTCATCGAATTCAATTATTATTACTGTTGTATCGCTGCGAATGTAGTTCAGCGAAATGTAACGGCCGATTAGGTATTACTTTCGTTTACCGGCCGGTCGCTGCTCGGTCGTTTCTTGGCGTTTGCAATAGTTGAACGAGTGTCGGATTACAGGTTGTATGTAATTGTGTGCAGATATGGATATCGTAGATATAAATATACGTTATTTACGTGCTATTGTACTAGTTTGTATTCGCCTAGGCCAACTAACGTACCTGGAATATTGATGAAAAGACTTGTTCCGAGATAGAGGGAAAAATTAAAGTTATTTTCTGGTGCTAAATAGATTTACCGTTTCTCTCGTAGTGTGGCAAGTAACGCCATCTGTTTGGAGGGAAAGGTTATTGAGGTCCATTTTTTCCAGAAAAGTTAATATCTAACAATATCGTTCACGATTAACGGTAACTGTTTCCCTATTCTCATTTCCAAAAAAGCACACCTTGGAATGAAAATCCAGACGGTTACACGGCGAGGATATAGTAGCTTCTCCACAATCCTTCGAAGATTTTCACATCCTCAAAACGAGAACTCTGTTTATTAACGTAGCCACCCCGAAAAGGGGTTCCGCCCCTGAATACGAATATAATGATTCGTTTACAAAATTAATTATCTACGCTAAACACACGGCAGTTTTCATGCTTTATAGGCTTCAGCTCTTGGATCAATTGAATCTTGTATACATGTGGACGAAGGTCTTTTGTGATAATTTATTGCAGGGACCATTTTGAAACACCCAATTGCTGTGACCAACGACGACACTTTCATTTACCCTAGCGATATTTTTAGCTGAGCGAACATTTTCGTCAAATATAAACCTTCGACGTGACAGCGTTTGCAAATAAATATAAACTCCCCAAGTTCATGATGGGACACCTAATTTAGACATTAACTATTAGTAGCAACGAGGTAGCCGATCTCCTTCCTACGACGGGAGCTGGGCAGACCCCATTTGGTATAAACCTCTACTTAAAATATCACTTAACACATGTTACCCATTGGAACGAACAAAAAGTCTTTCGAAGCTAGGGTGACTCCACAACTCCAAGCCGCGACAAAAGATTTGTTTGCTCCGACTTCGATGTAGTGTAAAATAACATCACTAGAGTAGTGAGTGCAAGTACGTCTCTGGTCCTGAAACGTACACCAAGCAGATGCGTCATTTTTCATCACAGTGTTCAGAGCTCATAGAGGCTAGTCTAGAAGCATTTCAGTTGTTTGCAGGTTTACATTTGTTTGTGTGATACCGATTCGATTTATTTTCCACTTTTGCCTCCATTACCACGAGATTACCAGTATTGTTCTTTAAAATAGGTGCTTTGTTGTCGTAGATGATATTCAACTATTGCAATATATTCTGTATATATACATTTTTTATCCCAACTCTAGACTGCATGCAAATAATGTAGACTTCAGCTGCACCAGTGCAACTGTACCGGCTCTAACGTACAACTTTCGTATAACTACACGCAACGAACGCATATTTTCACACTGGTTGCTCGGAGTAGTTAGTATAGGCCGATCGAACAGACCTAAAGCTAGGAAACTTACAGAACTTGACAAGAAGCGTGTCATTAAGGAAACACGTACTCAGAACGCGGCTCCTCTATGCTTGAAAGATATATTTTGACACGGTATTGCCATCTGCAGAATCAGATTTTTTTCAGTTTGGTGAGACTTTCAAAACATCAAAGTGTCTGAAAAGGACATCGCTAAGTGAACTTCTGAAGTCGCCAGAAGGATACGTTTGCTGGGCGAACATTAAAATTATGTACATTGTGAAGTAGGTGCTTCCAATGTAGTGTATGAGTACAATCGTCTCTAAAACAAATACAATTGAAACTTAACGCAGCAACAACACTTTATAAAGTATCTCCTTCTTTTCAGTTTATAATCTACAAGCGCTAATAACTATCAAGTCGGTATTCCTTTAATAAAACAAAAGATCTAGATAAAACGAAACATTTCTCCCATCATACACACAAAACGCGAACAGTTAACAAGAGCTACGCGGTCGATAATCGCCGAGAACGTTCTTCTCCGATGTGCATCCAGCCTAATTCCCATTATCCATCTTCTTTCTGCTGTTCATTAACGTGCTTGCGCAGGATAATTAGTCGAAAGGGCATCGGGCGGATAATTGAGAAACTTGTCTTCTTCTTCGCACTCCTTCTCGCTAGAGATAAGAACAACGAAGGCGAAAAAACAAAAAGATGGATACAACGACTAAGAGTTTAACAACATAGCCGAAGTCGCATTGAAGAGGGTAGAGAAAAACAGGTAGGTAACCGACGTAACCGCGAGGGATGTGAGCGAGGGGATGAGTTAACGAGGAGTTAGAGCAAAGTTAAGGGCGAAGTTAATTTGAATTTTTAATTATTGTTCGTGAAAATGCGAATATATACGTCAGAGATGTGCTTAATTCGTTTGTTTTGCGTTACTCTACAGTTTCTCTGTAATTTCTCGTCTTTGATGAAGAAGAGAAGGATGTTTTCGCTCTGGAAACAAAGTTATTTAAGTAAGTAGGTGGAAGAGGCATTTTTAAATATGACTTGACACTGACGTGGCTATGACTAACTGGAGTTGTTTTATTAATACTGCAAATCAAAGGAATGTAGTGTTGTTTTGAACGTTTTTTGGCATGCAATTTATGAGAACAGGAAACACTTTATATACATCATTACATACGGAAGACTCCTGCGATCATGTACAAGTTGAGTAGCTTATATATCCCGTTGGGCCGTCATCATATATACACTCCCCGACAAAAACTTAGACGCGGTAAGATGTTTTAAGGGTTTTAAGGCTTACAACATTTCTTTGTGAAACTAGCAAGATATCTAATTAAGTTTTTATTCACAAAAGTAAAATAAACTTAAAAATATCTCCTCCAGTAATATACGAACTAAATAATAAATCATTACTCCAATGTTTAAACAATTTCCGCGACAAAAATTTAGACGCTCTGTTGCAAATGTGAAACAAAAATAAACAAATG
This sequence comes from Marronus borbonicus, assembly GCA_902655005.2. NCBI lineage: Eukaryota > Metazoa > Arthropoda > Insecta > Coleoptera > Scarabaeidae > Marronus > Marronus borbonicus. The sequence continues at coordinate 4,085,285 of LR737386.1, forward strand.
AGTGATCAGTAATGCACATCCTGCATTGTTCTTAATCACTTCCAATAGTCTGTTATTAATAGATTTATATAAATTTAACGCATAATTTTGAGGGATATTCTGCCATTCAGTCACTATTGAAGTTTTCAGTTCCTGTACCGTGAAATATTGACGGCCCGGCCATAAACGCGACGTGCCAATTCACCCCACATGTTTTCAATAATGTTTAAGTCTGGTGACCGTGCCGGCCACTGTAAAGTTTTAATCTTTTCCTCTTTAAACCATTCAGGAATGGTTTTTGCTTTATGAATTGGCGCGTTATCTTGCTGAAAAACAAAATCGCGCCCGGCCCATTGGTTTCCAAAACGTAGAAGATTGTCGCGCAATAAGTCTTTATACGTCACAGATGTCATTTTGTTTGTGCAAAACACTATCTCTCTTTTATCGCGGAATCCAATCGCTGCCCATATCGTCACAGATCCACCCCCTAATTCTCTTGTCATTTTCACTTTTGGTTCCTTTCTCAGAACATGATAATAATGCGAGTACCCATCCCGTCCGTCCAAATTAAAACGTTTCTCATCGGAAAGTATAACTTTTTCCCATTGCTTCTTCCAGGATATGGGTTCTTCAGCAAATCTCAACCTCGCTTCTTTGTGTTTCGCCGAAAGTGGCGGTTTTCTCAACATTTTCTTCCGTGATATTACCGGTTACGCTTTTAAAATCCTTTGAACATTACTCACGTGCGTTTGTAGCCCCGCCTGTTCTGCAATAACTCTCGCCGACGCAGAAGAATTGGATGCACACCGCAATATCATGCGTTTATCCCGCTCACTTACAGTTTTCGGTCGCCCCTGGCCTTTTGGTTTGCCGTAATTTTCCGGATCTTTTAGGAAATTTCTAACGCAATGATCGCTTCTTCGTAACCGATGAGCAATTTCCTTCTTACTAACACCATCCTAGCGCCAGGCTAGAACTTTACCCCTTTCTATCAAGGATAATTGCTTTTTTCTACCCATATTGCAAACACTTTATAAAATATAATTTCTCGTGGTGAAATGTGTACACTTTACCAGCACAACCACTGAATATAAACAGAAGTATCAAATTAATCGGATTTGATCCATGTTATTGTAGAAAAATAAAATATATATAAGACTAACTTAGTACAATCTATAGAACCTTCCTGCACTTGCTATGATAAATGACTTGCAACAGTTAGTAACTATATGCACATAGCGATAAAAATTGGTTACCTGAAATAACCCTGAATTTTGCAACTTCCCTGCCGTATTGTTACATGAAATTAAATACTTCAACTTAACATCTTCATATGCATCGCTAATATTTCGTAAAATATTTAATTCTTTTAAGAATATCAGAAGCACTAGGCTGCACATTAAGGGGATAGCTTCTGCATTTGTTCGCTACCACTTCAAACGTTAGGTATACAGCATATACAGCACGGTATTGTACACGGTTCTTCTCTCTCTAACGCGACACTACGTGAAATGGAAAAAGTGAAACTGACAACAACGGTAATGAAGTGACCTATAATTAGGCACGAGTGACATTTTTTCGACGTTGTGAAATTAATTCTAAATCGGAATTATCTTGGGTCGTTGCACTACACCTCGAGCAAAAGCGTTATTCCATGGCTGGTCTGCAGGCACACACACATAAATGAATATGTTAAGTGGAAGAATACGTGAATGCTAATGTCTTTCTTTCTACGTACCGTGCGTAAAAGAAAAGCATTACAATCCAACTATTGATAGGTCTAAAACTAAAAATACTTTAATCATTGTGAACAAGGACCTTTTTGTGTCTACATCAAATCACAATAAAGCAACACCTTGATAATGCTCTGGAACTCAATAGATGGATGTTGTCAACATAGATCGATTTAAACTTTGATAGATTATTAACAATTGTGCTTACCAGCAGAGCTCGAAGCATAATAGCATGAGCTTCTTTATCTGATCGAATAGTGTGTTTTATCTGTGTTTTACCATAAAAAAGGTATGACTATGACCCAAAACAAGACTTTTCTTAAATTTTTCTAGAAGATCGAAGAATTGAGTATCGTTTTTATTATTTTTATTATTTAAGAAATATTTCAAGAGTTTACCCAGAATCTGTTCAATAACATTTATTTAAATCATACAAACAGTACCAAACAACGGAAGCGTATTCAATGGGTCGTCTTGATGGCATCAATGTTGGTAAAATTGTTAACGATTTAGAGGCCCCTCACGTGATTTCCGAGACATGGCCGGAGAAAGTAATTTTTTCATCATATATTATGCTTTTATTAATTAATTTTTAGGTGAAGATTAGCAAGCAATATTATTATTATTGATGCAATTGATGATCTTTTTTCAACGGAAACCCATTTTCTTTTTAAAATAATCTTTAGAGACGAATGTGTGGAATTGTAAATTATATTTGTGCAGATACACCACTTACCACCTTCAGATCCTCTTGTTCAAGGAACGTTATTGACGATGCAACTATTTCTTTTGCTTGTTTACGCAAATATCTGAGAATTTTAATTGAATAAAGTCATCAAGAAACATGATTACTTACTTTTAATCACGACGAGGGACTAATTTTAATAAAATAGGTTTTATGGCGAAGGCATGATATATGACGAACATCGATATTTATGCTAGTAATTAATTGTAGTTACCAATTCTCGCGCACGGTATATCCGCATGGCGTACGTTCGCGATAGCTGCACGTTACGCTGGTCAACTAGAAATTATCTTAACGCTCTACGATTGGAAAATAAAAGAGAAGCAAATGGAAATATCTAATCTTAATTTAGTTGTTTGTGTAATAAGACTAATAAGCGTTATATACAGAAGCCATAACAGGATATAAATGCGGACGATCTCATGCTATAGAAATTGAAAGTTTTCGCGGGAATTTGGTCAAAGAAGGTAGTGCTTCTTAAAGAAACAAAAAGAATGAATGCAACATAGAAATACTTACAGTTACGTACGAATAATATCGGATTTGAAAGAATAAGAACAATGTTCTTCTTGAGTAATTTGAGAATAATTGTATAATAAAGAAGCGAAAAGAAAAATACAAAAATTGTTACATTACATCGTAATATAATGTGAAAACTTTCCCCCAAAAAAGGGGCTATAATAGCATTCGATCTGTCCTCGTTTTCTAAGCATTTCTCTAAGTTTCGCCTAGAAATCCTCGTTACGTGTCCATACTCCCAGATGGTGCTACTACTAGGTTATAAGGATTCCGGTGCCACGTGACGGGGAAACTTAAAACTCTTTCCTTCTCACCCCCGTTCCGCAAAAAACGCGGGAACAATTCCTACTTGGGAAGCATCTCCTGAATTTCTAACAAGCTGACGAACCTAGCTGCAAGCTAGGGCGTCTTCGGTGGCCCAAATTCTCAAATTGCTCCCTTGGGAGTTTCACCCTAGCACATCTAGACTCTGTTATTGTATTATTGAGTGGCGCGTTCTCTTCTACTTTGTAAAATAGTTCGCCGGAAGATAAAAGCGGTTTTCTGCGGATATTTTAAATATTCATCCAAGGCGCTTATAAGTTTGGATTGGCCAAAGTTCCAAAGTGGAATCCTGAAGGATGCGATTCGAGCGTAGATGAGGATGTTGTTTTATTTTCTGTTTTCTACTAGCCTGTAATGTTATAAATTAAAGCTCGAATGTGCGCATCGGAATTTATAGCCGAATACAAAACAGGATTTAGTGTTTCTGGCATAGCAGTAATCCCCGTTTTTCACTACGTAGTTGTAGAACTAGCGCCAACTATGGTGACTTGCGATTAATCATTTTCTAGGTCGTCGTTTGGGAGGCTGCAAAATCCATTTAACCCTTCCTGGCTAAATAAGAACAGCACCTAATTATTATGCAATTCTCTTATAATAAATTACGTACGATTGTACTTAGAGTACATATTTTACATTGCGATGCGCTTAATCAACTCTAGATTCTGCGGCAACATTTCCATCCACTTAATCTAATAATAAAATTCCTCCGTAGCTGCAATTTTCGCATCAAAGTAATTTCGGTTCTTAGAGAAGTTCTAATGGAATCGCCAGGGGTTGATGTGTTTCCATCTAGTCTGAATTTTGTTTCGTTTTTGGTGGAGGAATATCTACTGAAAATATATCGCGCTAGTAAGGTTTCCGTGAAGGTGGTAGAGATCATTTTAATATTAAAGTTAAATAAGAGAAGAGGACTAAATTAAACGTAATGAAATGTAAGGTATATTTCTATATAAGAACTAAATGTAATTCGTCTGAAAAGTTACTGTGGCTTCATAGCGACTGTGGTGTGGTTTTTGAGCGCGATTGGTCCTCATTTCATCCAGAATCGAGCGGATGATGCGGTTATTGTAAATGAAGCCCAATTACCCACCAAATTATTTCTGGACGGTGCCATTTGCTATATGAAAGAAAAAAATCAATCTTTCAAGGGAGAGAGTTGGTGATCTAATATTAGTTGACCGGCTAAGTCGTGTGATCACATATCACTAGAGAGCCAACCGTACCTTTAAAAATTGACCGGCTTGCATCTTCAAGGATCTTCAATACATGATACCATAAATCATATATTGAACAGTATACAGCGCTTAATCAAGGATCACCAGAAAGACGCACAACAAGGACACATGGACAAGTTAGCAATCCCCCAATACCTTTACTAAACCGGATAACACAGTATTGAGTACGCCAACGTAAAAACCTGTGCTGAAAGCAATCACATTTACCAGTGAATTGTGAGGAAATGATTGGAAGCAACAAAGAACACCAACAATTTTAATAGGATAAAGTTGGCAATACATAGTTCTACTAAATTAAATGCTTCTTAATTTCTTTTATACACTGTCTGCAAATAAAATCGCGTCATTGATGACTTCAAAAATCCGTTGCGCATGATATAAGTAAATTCTACAAGATAGTCATCGATATTGCTGCCAAGTTCAATTCATGTTATTTAATTTTTCTTAATGGAACGCCTGTATAATTTTATAAAATCTAATAGAGAAGCTCTGCTAGAATTCTTTTCATAAACATTTCGCTATATTTAAAATGCATCTTTCTTTAGTAAATTAATTACGAAGTTATGCAGGCACGTTTTTCTTTCAAAAACATGGAGCGCTGCGATAGAGTACTATTTGCTAATAGTCTTCACTAAAGCAAATGTGTAAACGTTATTTTTGTTCAGCATCTACTCGAAGTAACCATCATTTTCCTACATACACTGTCTAGCGAGTTAGCAAGTAAATAGGGAAAATAAGCGGAGAACTGTTAATTAAAGTTCAACGTAAAATTAATAGATTTATTAAAGGTATAACACAAATAGTTCTAGGTGGACACACTGTATAAATGGAACTCTCAACAGTTAAATCTGAAATTTTAGACATTTCCCGCTATTCCCTGGTATGCTATTGATTTAACCCCATCCGAAATTAGAACGATTTGGCCACGTAATAGATAGATATTGGTAACTTCCTGGAAATACATAATATTATTAAAAGCCGCTTGTTCCTATTGATTAAACAACGCAGAACAAGCGGACTCACACAGAACCCCAGGCGTCTTATTAAGGTCAATAAAATATTTCCGTGTGTTATTATCGATTTACTTTTAGTGTATCAACCGTACGCATCCACCTTATTAACGAGTTTTATCATAGCTGCTTTAAACGAGCATTCTACGAATAGATAGCACTGTTTCAATGTAAAACCGTCTTTTACACCGTAATAGAATTAGCTCCTGCTTTGCGCTTTCAGTAGCTACCTTCCTTTGGCACGACTGAAAGCTGGTGAAACAAAATCACATTACCTGTAGCTAATTTACTTGTTAATACATTTGCCGAGGAGGAAAATCAAATTTAATTAATTAAATACAAGAGGAGGGTACCTATAAATAGCTAATCTCGGAGTAATTAATTTTTTACGTACACACGTAAATTTAATACTTTAATTACTTTATCCATTGTAATCGATGGTTCTCCGCCACGGTTTGGTAAGGTTTTCGATTCCGCGTCTATATCATTCCGCTGGTTTAGAAGCGAAGAACTGGACATTAGTGTACAAAGTGGACTGGACAAAGTGTAGCATTAACTTAAACAAGCAATAATCGCATGGCGCCAAGTCCGGGGTGTAGCAGAAACTCCACCCCACCCAATTTTTCCATTTTCTGGAGAATTCTTTGGGCAGTATGTGGCCTGGTATTATCTTCATGAAATAGATTTCTGTTTATTAACCCGGGATCTCTCTCCTAAAACTGCATCATTCGATCCAGTTGTTTGCAGTATAATTCGGAATTTGACGCCCTATCTTCTGATTTTAATTTAAACTCGATAGTACCTTCGTAATTCCACCAAAACATGTAGCATCACCTTGATTTGAAAGCACACGTTCTGCAGATCGGGTTAACCGTTGATTTAATTTAATTTGTTTGAGTTACGAAGGTAAAGCCACTTTTCATCACAAATTATAATTCGTCGATGGAAATTTATATCCTCTGGAGTGGTAAAAAGGTGCAGATTTCGCTATGTCTGGTCTGCAGTCAATTCATGAAGCATATCGCTCCATCTTCCCGAAATTATGAAGATGGCGACCTATTGTCCACCGCGAAAGGCCAAGCTATCGTGATAATTGTCGCGTACTTGAGGCTGGAGTGGCCTCAATTCTTTGGCAATGAACCTGTGTTTTTGGATGTTTTCAATACTATTTTTGTACATCCGATGGATTAGATGCCAGACCACGGATGAATATTCCATTTTATATCTTACAAATGCAAAACATAATGTACTCAAGTATTTTGATATTTTGAATGCAACGACAATCTTTATATAAGGATCCATGTTGCATGCACTAGTTACGGGTGAATTTATATAATCGCTGAAAGTAAGTCTATTACCGAAAAGAACGCAACGAAATTGCCAATATTTGTTTATTCGAATTGGGCATTTTGGTTCCACAAAAATTAATTTTTGACAATTTTATAAATTCGAAATCTACCGATCCAAAAAAACGAATAATCTATTGCTTCGCCCTATTATTTTGTTAGCTAATGCAATTTCGATAAAGTATAGTGCAACGCTGAAACTGTCTTAAGTTTGAAGAAGAAGCGAATATTTATAATACAAAAGACGAGCACTTTCCGGAGTAAAAACGCCAATTTCACGATAATTTTGTCAGTAATTTACTCCTCCTTAGATGTCTACGATTCACATCTTCTCTTAACGAGCTGTAAATCTAAGTTTCTACATTACAATACTATAAAAATAGCATCCATTGTTTGTCTATTAGTTACGTGAATTCAGTCGAATAATCGTCAATGTAGAAAGTGTGTAATTATACCAACATCATCGACAGACGTTGTGCTTTGTATCTACTTCCGGATTGATTGAAGTTTTCTCTATTTAATTATTAATCTTATACATTTTTGTTTATCGGTCATTCCATAACATTGCAACAGAATTATTAATTACTTCACAGAATTTATTTTGTTTACACTCGGATGCACTTATTTAAATTTCAAATTTATTTAAACCGATAAAAAATAGACAATGTAAGATGCTGTAATTTATAACATGTTGATCGTTAAGGACTTGTTTATTGTTGACGTACATATTATATATAGCTGCTGTAATATTTAATTATATGTCCATATAACGTCTCAATCTACGTTTACGAAAAACACATAATTTTAAAGCACTTATCTCGTTTTTCCACAGTAATTTTAAGTCATGGTCATGAATGTATTCGATAATAGTTTAATACTTTCGTGTATATCATGAAGTCCTTCGTTGAGATACAGCTTTTTAATTTTTAAACTTTATCGTATCCGTCGCAAGCTTTTACGGGATTTTTTTTGATTGACTTGCTCTGGAATGTCGTACGCAGACTCTTCAGAAAGAACCAATTTCTGACTCTGTTTAAATTTATAATATCAACGAATGCTTTTAACAAATACACTACCGTTCATATATTTGCGGACGATTAAAAAATACAGTCTTCTTTTAATTCGGATAAAAACAAAAAGTCATTTGTAATTTAATTTACTTCTTTCTGTACATTGAGTATACTATACAGAACTAAAAATATTCAAAAAAGAAATGTTGTACTAATTATAATTAGGTCTATACGGATTTTTCGTCTATATGTCCACACTTTGACTTAATTACTGCGGTACATATTCGTGGCATTCTTAGAATTAAAGATTTCAAAAATGTTGCTGTGATCTCGGTCCATGGTTGCTGGAGCTTTCTCCATAAATCTTGTGAACTAGTCACTTCTTTTTGGCGAATCCTTCTGTCCAGTTCATCCCATATTAATTCGATAGGCGACAGGTCAGGAGACTGAAGTGGCCAAATCATTCTTTTTAAGCGATCTTCTTCTTCCAGAGATGCTAGATAGTTTCTGCATATACGAGAAGAATGCTTAGGGTCGTTATGCTCTTGAAACGTAAAGTTTCGACCTCGCAATCGTTCCCCACTTGGTACAGCATTCTCTTGTAATATTTTGAGATAACCCTCTTTACGAAGTATTCCCTGTATTCTTACTAAATCACCTACAGCTGTTCCCGCAAAACAGCCCCAAACCATTACGTTACCTTCACCGTGCTTCACTGTAGGTAAAATACACTGTTCACTAACTCTTTCACCAACCTGTCGCCTAACAAACGTCCTCCGCCAAATGTTTCAAATTTGGACTCATCTGTCCACAGCACGTTGCACCACTGTTCGAATGTCCAGTGTCTGTGTTCTTGTACCCACTGCAATCTTTTTCTTTTATTTTGAACTTTCAAAAGCGGTTTTCTGGCAGCTACTCGTCCCTTTAAGCCTGTCGCAATTAATCTTCGTTTCACGGTCGAATGCGAAATAGGATTTCTTCGTGAAACATTGACTTGCTGCGTTATTTCCGGAGCCGTTAGGAATCTGTTTCTTTTTGAAACAAGAACCATGAACTGGTCTTCAGCAGCTGTTGTCTTCTTTTTGCGTGCAGAACGTTTCTTATCAGCCAAAGAACCCGTTTCCGCCACCCGTTTTAATGTTGTAAATACACCATTTTTCGATATTTTTAATTTTTTCGCAATAACTGCCATTGAGTATCCTTCATTACGTAAAGTAATAATAACAGAACGCGTTTCGATGGAAATTTCTTTTCGTTTTGCCATTTTAGCACCGCCCGTTTATTACGATAGTTAAATTTAAACTAAATTACTATCAAGATCGATTTTATTTTAAATGCAAGACGATATCTGCTTTGTTTGTTGTACTAAGTGTTCTATAAATCTCACATTATTGCTTTGTGGAAATATTCGACAATATTTTCAAGTTTACGTTTATAACCCCATAAAAGCGATTAAGAGGAATTTTGCCCGAGGCTGTGGTAGAATATAAATGCGTTATAAATTTGATGGGATAGAAGAGAATACTGTTCTAAATTATGTTCATGCATATAGAAACGTATACCCTTTCATATAAAACACAATCAATTGTCAATATTTCAGTTTTGCTTATTTTTCTGAGTTTTTCTTAGTTGTCCCCAAATATATGAACGGTAGTGTACGTACATACACTGCTTTGTAAACATATCAGTTCTATTGTAACATTTTTTGTATTGATAATTCATAAATTTTTAAAAGTATCATTCACATTTTCAAATTTTCGAATTGTTTTTAAACATTTAAAAATTTAAATACTCATGGTTTAAGACAAAATATCTCGGTTATTAATCACTGAAGATTTAATGTGGCAAAGTTGCTAGATTTTATGTTTATTATGACCTCGAGGAGAAAATTGTCGTTTTCTTCTTTTACCCCCTTGTTTGCCCGTGCAGGAAAAAAGGAAAAACACATTCTCAATGCCGCTTTTGATCTTGTCTCTAATGGTGTACTCGAAATTTTCTTCTTTCTTATTGGAGCCATATTGAAATGAAACGAGATATTTTAAGTATTTTTTATTCATTAGAAAAGAAAAATTGAAAGTGAGTTTGAGAATGCGTTTCAGTTCTTCTCTGCAACGTCAAATAAGCTGAAGCTGGAGATAAAAGAAAAACAGAGCTTTTTTCGTTTTTTTCTTTTAATTTCGAGTTATCATTTGCATCGGATCCGTTTTTCTCTTCGGATTCATAACAAACACAAAATTCACAAAATATACATTTAACTGATTGTGAGATCCTCCTTTTAAAGACCAACACCAGAATGGTGATCTATAAAGTAAAGCAACTGACAGCAGCTAAATAAATATTGATTTTGTAATCGTAGGCCCGTAATTTTTTTTTTACTTCCCCCATACGATATTCGAGAATTTTCGCAGAAACAACAATTCTTGTTATTGTTTCCCGGAATAACAGTGGATCTTTAAAATTATGCAGGTAAAAGCTCCTGACGACATGCTGTACCAATACGATAGCGTATATTCTTCCAATTTGAATATAGATTTCCTCGAATTTGTTCCATATTTATGTTCCATTGTTTGTTTTTCTTCTTCGTAATAAAGATCGAGTTGTTTTTCTTTTTAGTTATGCAAGGAATTGTTGAATTGTTAAGTTGGTACTATAGAGTAGATTAGAAATGAGATTACTGTTTACAAGTTTCAAAGATAATTTTAGTTCAACAAACAAGTTTGTTTCTGCCGATTGATTTTCAACCTTCGCCTGCTATAGACGCAGCAACAACCTTATATTTATTGAAAATTCAAGTAATTGCAGAAAACTTCACCATTGTTAATGAGTGATTTTTATTAAAATATTGCTATGGCCGATGACGAATTGAGGACTTTGGATTTCACACTTTCATTCACCCTAGCGATATTTTCAGTTAACGGAACATTACGTCCTCGTAATGGTCTCTTGGTGTCGAGAACAGAGCCAGTGTGCTCAAATTTTGAAATTAGACTCCTAATTGCTGGATCGCCAGACATAAAAGCAACTCGAAGTCGACAAGTAGTGTTCGTAATAGAACGCGCATTTTTGTAATAGGTTTGGACATGAAACTTACACATTTCTACATAATGTATGTCAAATATAAATTTCAAACTTGATGCTGGCATACCCTTTACATTAATCGTTATGGTTCAGATGAAGAATTTATTAAACTAATATAACTGTTAAAATTCATTACATTAGCATTTCAATAGGTCCAATACCTAGGCCAATTTCTTTAACTGCTACAAATTACTCACGTTACCGATCTTCTAGCTATTCGTAGTGATATTTGTTATAATTATAGAAGTAATTCCAACTGTATATTAACATTAATAACAAAATGAAATGGCCTCAGATTAGTAATAAAAAAACGCCCATTCAGGCATTATTTCAGCGAAAACCTTGAGAACGATGAACATTAAATTAACGGGATAGAATTTAACGGTCCAGCATTACTTTGCTTTATCCTTTAGATGGGTTTCGAACTTTTGAAGCCCTACAGAGCACATTTAGCAGCGAACTGCGAACTGTTAACGGCGTGGCGCCTGCTTGATGTTGAAGTTGAAATCGTTGGATTTTTCATAGCGTTGTCTTACTTAAGATTTATTTCCTGATATTTAAAAAGAAAAATTTACGATCTGTTCGTACGTGAAGACCAGGCTTCCTTGTGATCGTTCAGGAACGTCTATCCTATAAGTACGATAATGCAATTCTCAAATAAAATTACAAAACGGATATAAACTATTGCAGCACTTGCATAATAAAAAAACAAAACAGTGGTCTCAAAGAAATTTATATGAATGATATTTACATTATGTAAATAATCAATATACATATGTATTTTCCATATTCTAAAGTTGGATATTGCACTTCCTTAGAAGGAAACGCAAGAGTCCTTTTCTTTTTTACCTTTTTTAGACGAACTTGGTTTCTTTTTTCTCCGTCCTACTAAATTAACGTGTTGACATTATTGCAGCAATAACGGTAATTTGGAAATTAATATTTAAACATTTATAAATAAACACGATCTCTTTCATTCGCCGGACGTACTCATAAAATGGATTGTATGAATGTAACGACAATGAATGAGTCATACGTCTATGCGAATTTATTATATGTTTGAGGTCTCTCGGTTGAGAAAGCCTGTACACAAAAACCATTGTTTGTGAAATTCCTATAATTTGAATTTTTACCTACATGAAGGTGAGCTCATAAGGTTTTTCTAATCTACAAGAAGATATCGTTGAAATACTACAATCACTTCAATTTTGAACTGCTGTAAATGATATGCGAATAAAATATTTTTCTGTAACGAAATGTAAGTTTGAGAATCACATTTCGTTACAGAAAAATATTTTTTATATATACTTTCTACGAGGTCTGCATTTTTACCGAATCTCATTGAATCGGCGAGGGTCCGGGTTGAGAATATTCATTAGTTCAAATAGTTATTTAAAATTGCCCAAAAACACAAAATTTTTGGCAAAGGTGCCCAAAAAACGAATCCAATGTTGACATCTCCATCGCCAAAAATCATTTTCATCAATTGCATCAACAAATACCAAAAGCATAAAGACTTAGATTCCCTCGGATATAAAGATTACCGCATAACCTTACATTCATTCCTACTTCTAAAGCGATTAGTTTCTGAATAATTTACACTTGCTTTTGGTGCAGTAGTATTCTTCCCCTATTGTTCCTATGAGAGTCGAAAGCACTTACGAAACATCTCCGGTTCCGTATCGAGCGAAATAAATATATTATGACGGTTGGTTGTTTATCCTTTTCCAACCTCTCCCAAAAGTATAAAAAAAAAGTTTTATGCATTGGGTTTGAATGAGAGCGATTTATTCTCGGTAGCTTTTTCTCCCTTCCGTATACCGTTTTCCTATGCCTCACTACTTTATGGAAAATCCGGCGGCGGCCCACACGGTATTCATAAACATGGAACGAAATATAGCCACGTCAAGTTTTTTTTAAATATCTGAAAGTGCTTTGCATGTAGATGTAACAGGGAAGTATACCTCTCTTTAGGTTTCATGGAAATTTTCTTCGTAGGATGTTTTTTTTTTTTTGTTAATATGATCTCGTGTGTTATGTACGTATACATAATCGATATTTATGAGCGTTCGCCGTTTATTATTAAAGATAACATACGCATAAGTGCGCGTTGGAATTACCAGAATTGGGTCGAAATTTCTACAAGCGCATGCGACTAGTTAAATTAACTAGTTAAGTCTTTGATTTTGTTCAAACAAATAAAATTTGTTAATTGCCAAACTGTTATATTAACAAAACACATCAGAAAATGTCTAGAAACAACCCACGGACATGTTTCTGTCTACCCGGCGTCATCAGCGTGATTCCGAGAGTATTTTAAATCTACCCCGTTCGCTTTTGCCTCACAGTTAATACCACAACACATTTCTGGGCGCTCTCTAATGCCAAGAAATACACGCTAGCGTACTTTTTTCTCTCCTCACATTGCGTTTGCCGTGAATGATCAATACCATGAGGAAGCTATATTGGCATTATATATTTTGATTATTTGGGGTTATTTGGTTACGCATAGAGGTTTATTGTAATTGCTTTCTGTTTCACTCAAACAGGTTTATTTCCTTCATCAGGATTAATAGCCTACATAGTATTGTCCGCCTAGAAAATACCCGGAATTTATTATTTTTCTTAATTTTAATATATTTCTTTTTTGTTACATCCTAAGACATAAGTAATGTATCTAGTAGGTTGCCGACTGTGGGCCATGGCAAAAATCATATAACAACACTAGCTGTCCAATATTGTTGATTATCAACAGGCGTAATATTTGTGAAATAATGTCGCAAATAGAAAGAAAAAAGTTGGTGGAATATTTGTGTAGAAAAGGTGTTCAAAACGTTAAAAAATTAGTGCAATTGACTGAACTCGGAAAAAGTCCAGTATATGAGACAATAAAGAGGATAAAAAATAGGAGAGATATGAGCCATGGACCAGTTTCTGGAAGACCGCGTAAGATTAGCGGAAACAATCTAAACGCTTTAGTGACTTTAGGACGGCAAAACCCGCGCCTAAGGAAAACTGGCTAACAGATTTGGAAATCAACGTCAACTAAGAGTGTGTCCAGAAACTGTCCGCATTTCACTGAGAAGACAAGGTTACTTATCAAAGAAACCAAAAAAATCCCTGCAATGACACCTCTACAAAAGCAGCGAAGAATAGATTTTTGCCAACGATTTCGAGACGATAATTTTAGTGATGTTTTTATGTCTGACGAAAGTTGTTTTCAGCTTGGTGCAAATCATTTAAAAATCCTATCAAGAGAAAATGTTACCGTTCAAATTTCCAAATTTCCCACAAAAATAATGGTTTGGGGAGCAATCTCTCAGCGTGGTTTTACACCTCTCTGTATAATTGATAGCACCGTTAATAGTGCAAAGTATTGTGATATTCTTAATGGCTTTCTTGTTGAAACGGCTCGTGCTTTATATCCCGAAGGTTGGCATTTTCAACAGGATAATGCAAGATGCCGCACTTCTGAATACACTAAAGCTTAGATGCTAGAACAAAACTTGGCAACAATTCCATGGCCAGCAGCTTCCCCAGATCTCAGTCCCATCGAAAACATATGGGGACTAATGAAAATTGAAGTAGAACGAGCAGCACCACGAAAAAAAGAAGATTTGATTCGGTCAGTTTTACAAGCCTGGACCACTATCACCGAAAAGTATAACGTTGACCTTGTTTGGGGATTACCTGAACGTTTAGTTAAGTGTTTACAGTTAAATGGAGATTGCATTAGTAAATGAGATGAATTATTTGTTGTGATTTTATTATTCAAGTAATAAAAATCTATACCGTAAATTTATAGCTGTGCTTTTTGTTTTCCGGATACTTTCTAGACGGACTGTAAATCTTTTTACTTACAATTAGCATAACATGTTCATCGTCAGATTATATCTAGGGTTGGTACTATTTTTGCGATGCACTTTTTCATGTCATAATTATGTCTGCATAGACCCGGTTCAATTATTGTAAAAATCAGCTTAATGGAAGATTTAATTCTACTTTTCAAAGTGTCAATAATATATGCTCTTTGATTCCATGGGTTTTTAGAAATTGAAGTCTTTTTTCCATAAGCTAATAGTGAATCTTCCAAGGAGAAAATGTAAGACAAGAAACCTTTCAAATACGGTGTAGAAACATCTATTTTCTGTGCATCAAATAGCAAAGTAAATGTTATTGCCAAAGCAATATTTGCTTCCGCACGATCTTTTAGAGTTATCTAATATTACATTTTCTACATATCATACACTCTCTACTTTCTACCTCTGAATCGAGTGACTATTTAAAGCTGTATATTGTACATAAGTTAAAGCTGCAGACAATCACATGAAGATACACATGCATACTTTTAATACAAGATCGAAACGTGCAGCATAGTCCGGGTTAAGTAAGTAAATTGCACATTCATTTTCACTTCCTTCATTACTACATCACATACAGGTACACATAGGTATTAACTAACCAACGAATAAACGGTTGATTGTTTAGCGATTAGGTAATACCCCCTTTATTAACAACGAACGTAACGCAGACAGTAAGAGAAATGCTTCCATAAATAGGTCTCTCATTCCGAATCGTCGCAACTAGTTTTCTATGTCTATTGATTTTATCACTTGCAACTCTCCGTAATTCCTGCAATTTCTCCAATTATGTGAGCCTGTAGCCATATAGAGTTTAGCTAACAATGTGACGGTTAAAAATAATTACAACCCGTACGATTTATTGTAAATGAGAAACTTAGAATTGTGAAACACTCTGTCCGCATTTTGATGCTCATTATTGGTACCTCGGTTATTAGTTATTAGAAAACATAAAGCAAGGGTTAAATGGGTAATTAGTTTTGCAGAATTCAATTCGTAACAAATCGTGTTTGAAATCCACCCTAATTTTTCTAAATTTTAAGATATTAAAAAAAGAACAAGATTTGCCGATTTCAATTTTCTTCAATAAATCGGTAACACCTAATCTCACCGCTTCTAAAGCTTTACAATGTTAAACACTTGTATTTACAGCAGCTCTTTTTCCTGCGCAGAAGCTGAAGTACGTTATTCACTGAGCAGTGGTTGATATGTTCTGATCCTGGTATTGGTGGTGTTGTTGATACTCTCGCTAATTAATAAGAGCCGGATTTCTTTAACTCCGATGATGGCATTTGGCGTTGTAGTCATATGCGCTCTTTCTTTTAGCTTTCTTCTATACGACTACAACACCAAATACATACATACATAGCAATATTAGCACAGAAATTAAAAATTCTAATTAATTCACGAGAATGTCACCACCAGAAGGAACAGGACCGACTAGCGTAGTAAACAACTTCTGCGCAGGAAAAGCCAGCTACTGCGCATATAGTTGTAGCTTAAATACAGGTTATAAAAAATAAACTTCCATTCCAGCAGCTTAGTAGTTAATACGATTGGCACTAGTAGACGCCAGTTCAAACCTCACTCTAGTCGTGAACGATCAATAAAAAAAACGGTAGATATATACACTTGCGAGAAACGATCAGCTTGGTAAGAAACAGCCCCTATCAGGGCTACCCTGAAGGCGACGAAAGAATCTCTGCCGAAACGTCGGATTCCCCAAATCCACAGGATTTTCCATTTAAAAAAGTTCAAATAGCATGAATCAAGCGGCATATCAGCCGTTAAAGAAACAGGAGAATTTCGCAAAAATTTTCTCAATTTTCTCAAAAATGAAATAGGTGGGTATAACAGATATTGAAGGAAGTTGACATGAGCTGAAGAGAGGAGTCCAAATACGTAATAATATACAGAATTATCTTCTACCCAAGCACTAGGCGGATACACTGTATAAATGCGCATATTCTAAAAATATTATTTAACTTGATTAGACAACTATCTATAGAGTGGTTTGCCTAACAATAAGGTGCTTTTTTTATGTTTAACTTGTATATGATTTTACTTAAATAACTCATTCAATCACTTCTATGTAATGTTCTTGAACTTGTTATAAAATAAAATATCGCCTCCAGATAACCAGCTGGGAATCGATCGAATGAAACATACATACCTGACTGTAATTTTCGATAATTTATTCGTGAAAAACGTTAAATTTCGCATATATTAGCAGATAAACCTACTCATAATAACTATGCTAATAGCTTGTTCGATTTAATTTTTATTTATTCACGTATTCGACATCGTTAATATCTCGTTATTTATTGTAGGTTTAAACGGTACTTTTACAGGTTACGACAAAAATTATGCAATGAATTTTTTATCGTATGAAGATTGCTCGTACGGTACTTCCACAAAAAATTAAATGTATATTATTAGAATTCTCAAAATGTGAGAATGTGAGGTATTAATAATTTTTTGTTAAGGTCTTAATGTTATGTAGAGTCATGTAAAATGAGGTATTTGGGTTAATTTGATAGCGTTTCTAACGGTGTGTGTAGACAGTATATTTTTCTTTTGGTATTTGGACAAGAAAGATCATAGATTGATTTTTTTATTTTTATAAGTTCCTTCTAGCAAAAGTCTTCAATTAAGTCTTAGAATTAGCATCAGTGATTCATTTCTGTGCACTAAGACACGCAACTTTTTATCTCCCAAAAATATTTAAAGTTAGCTATTAGCTATCAATGATAATATATGAGACTAACCAGTTTATGGAATAATAAAAAAATTGTAGCATATTTGGAGAACCACCACGAAAACCAATAAACACTTAGGAAGGTACTCAGTCCTTATCAGTTTGCATCAAATTTGACAAAAAAAAAAAACTAAGAGGCGAGCGCGCTAGGCATTGCTCCCCATATGTGAGATTGTTCATTTGTTAAAAATATTTTTGTTTATCCTTTGAAAGTAGAATTCCAGAAAGAGGAACCATGGTATATGCTAATAAGTTTTTTTCATGTGTTTCCCATAACAAAACTTACTGATATTAACGGTCTTGGACTGTTGTTTCAAAACGTTGAACCTAAGTAAAGGAAAGTTAGGTAATAGGTACCTATTAGAAGAAAGAAATTATATATTTGAGCTATCAGGCTGCGCTAACATGACCGACAATCCGAAAACATTTGTCAAATTAAGGCTAAGATTTGATGCTACTGGGAATACTCATTTTACTGATGCAGAAATAAAGAAAGGAGAATTATAGTACTAGTATATACTTTTAACGAAAGGGCAAAATTTGGTGTTCAATATTGAACATCCTATTTATTTCAATATCATGTCTAGATTCTGTTTGAAATAACAAAGTAGGTCCTTGTTTGGATACTTATCAATCGCCCTGTATATCCAGAAATATTTTTGAAAGGTAGCCTAAGGTGTGTATTACTTTATCTGAAAATATCGACCTTACACCATCTACAATTCCAATTGGGACACCTTGTATATGCAAAATCACCGTCAAGATATAAGCGTCAAACTATCTCTTATGGTTCATAATATCTTTACTGACGTATATTGTCGTCCTATTTAGGAATTCACCAATGCAAGTTAACAAAAGTATTCCGCTTCATTTCATAACCTATCATCAGGATAAATATAGCAAGTTCTAACTTTATCCAAACAAAACGTAAGCGCAAACATGAAAATTAGCAAACAACATTGTCCGTCGCCCAATTGATATCAACCTGCGATATTTATTTTGACACCGTCGCCATATCTGCGTCTCAAGAATCTTCTACGGTGACGTGTGAATTTAGCTTGGCGCCAAGATTGGGGCGTAACTGAGTAACATTGTATCTCCCCTTGCAGGCATTAAATTTACATTCCAGACTTAATTGAAAATTTCGTCCATAATCCTCTTCCCATCGCGAACCAATGGTTTAACTGTTCCACGCTCTCTTATTTCTTGTTTGTGCCGTTTCCTCGTTAAGGCTAATTACTGGAACAGGTTGCTGGAGTTATTTTTAGACGACGTACGCGGCGGACTTAACACATCTTCATTGCACTGGTAACCTGAGCAGCGCGAACAAGCAGAAATAGAAGAGAAAAATGATAATAACGCTGGCGAGCGTGCGAAAGTACTCCGCACAGTCACTTACATATCTACGTCTTCGATTATATGTGGGTTATAAAAGCATTACCGGCTAATGGCGTCCGATTTCAGCCAATAAAATAGTAATTTGCGTACATAACAAGGCCCCGGGAGAAAGGCCATTGACACCTGCAGGGTTCATGATGATGTCCGTGCATCCAACTATCTGCAATTAGCCGCTTTTTGCCGCATGGGAAAGAACGCACGTTTATAGACGTGTGTGGTTGTAAAATACGCATAAAGGAGGTAAATTTAAGCTCGAGAACGATACGCATGCTTTGCATTCTATTTATGGAAGAGCAAGGAATTTAGTACCGTATAATTCAAAAGATTGCTCGTAAAAATGCTATATAGTACCGAACATATCGTGTGAGAAGTTTGTAGATTAAAGTGCCTGTTGCAGTTCACAGAGAACCAAGTACTTTTGCCAACGACGGTTTAATCCCTTTGGCCCAATCCAAATTCCAAAAAATTTTTTGTTCTGTAACCCTGTATGTCCAAGGGTCATACCTAATGCATACTGGTGATGAGACCGTATATTTTTCTTCTTTAACACTGTTTATGGAGCTTATCATTTTGACGTATTTTGAATTCTTTGAGGTAAATCTCGTAAACCGTTTTCGTTTTGGTTGGGTAATATTGTTAGCTTCTTCAACTGGTTCCTGAAGACTGATGTCGTTGATTAGTTTCGGTTTGATGGGCCGTTTCCACTATAGTATGGTTGCTTCGTCGATGCTTTTGCAGAGTTGCTTTTTCCAAAGTTTCAGCTACATTATCTGGTGGTAGTGGGTGGCTTTGGCTAATACTTTCCTGTTCGTATGCCCCCTTCGTGCATAATATCAAAAGTAGATGTTTGTTGGACGCCTGTGGGTTATTTTCTTTTTTTTTGTTACATACATTCGTTCGTTCACATGCTGGACTACATCTACCTTTTCATTATGGGGCACTTGATTCATGGCTGTTTTAATGTGGAAATGAATGTACCAAACTGATAATCTTTCACCACAAATTCACAGCATTAGTTGCTTGTTAAACTGCGTTTGACTACAATGTATCAAATACAATTTATGACTGTCCTTCACATGCGTCATGGCTGACGCACTTTAAACAGAACCATCGCTATCATGGTCCACTATACTGAGACTCTTAAGCAACTCTTAAAAACAAATGAAAACATTTGTTTTCTGAAATAAATAATCAAATAATTTCACAAATTTTAAATTTGTAAAATTGTTCTTCGTTAGGTTGTGCGTAAAACGTTAACGAATTCGATATTGCCGTGCTTAGGCAGGTATACAAGAGATTTTCGCATCCAGGCAGGCCGTTTTTAATGGTCGAATGAGGGCCAATTCGTTCCGGGGTACTGCCTGCCAAAGTGAATCACCATGGAGACCTTCCACGTAACCTGCCAACTTCGATCTCTTTTCCAACGGCACCACTTTATTTTGGGAACAACGCAATGTCAAGAACAATCACGTAACTGGAAGCAATAAAACTAGATGTCTCCTTACAAATAGGATACGTCATAGAGAATGATACAGGTGTAATATTTGAGAACTTTGTTCTTAAATAGATCTTTTTTCTATTTGTTTCATCCACCATTTTATTTCCATGCAAACATGTAAAGGTTCTGTTTCAAGCACTTCATTATTTAAAAAGGTGAATAGTTCGAATCTCATTTGTACCTTCGAGCTTTGAGTCAAAAGGCTAAAGCGCTTTCATTCACTGAAGTAGACTGGTATTGCTTTATCATGTTGCATGTCGTTAACTGTTGTCATTTCTATCATAATTGCAAGGTTCGCTAAAAGATATTTCATAACTCCACTTTACAGACGCTTCGTTTATCAAAAGAAAAATGCTTCCAATTGAAAAAGTGCATGGAAACTCTAGTACAAAGGTTTTTAGAGATAATGTAGAATTACCGTAGTTTCAAGATAGATGTCGTTAGGAACGATGAATTAATTTTCAGCTCTTCCTAGCGATATTTTAAGGTCACGTGACATGTTAAGCTTATCAAGTAATCGGAGGTTACCCTTCTTGAAAGCTAGCACTAGTTTTGTCATCTTGGGCGAATCTAATATGAACTCCTTCGCCCGATTTGAAATGTTTCGCCAGTACCAAGCCTTTCAATTTTTTCCTCCTTTCCTGATTTCCCGTTTCAAGTGGCTCTTTTGTAAACCATACTAAAGGTTTGAACCAATGAAAATTATGTTCGCTGCTTCTTCGGACAGCTTATCAGTCTTTTCATTTGCCTCCATCCCTTAGTGGCTTGGAACCTTTTAACCACTTTAGATTCTGTGACATTCGTATATCAGGCCAGATACAACCTACACGTAGGTTTCGAGAACTTTTAGTGCTGTCTGACTGTATTTGAAAATCTTTATGGTTGCACCTCGAATCCCTTTTGAGGTTCTTTTTGGAGGTCAAATTCAGAGCAAAAAACTCTGCTTGAAATATACTAGTCTGGAGCCACATACGCACCTTTAGACGATAACTACGTTCTTCTCGAGCCGTTTGTGTACCATGCCAACATTCCTCTTTTAAATTGAAGTTTACCTCTTACCTACTCAATACGGTTTTCAATGATCATCTTACAATGGCGATCAAAATTGTATTACGTAGGTAAAAAAATAGAATAAATTAATTGGCAACAACATTTTGCGGTTTATTTATTAAAACCGAGTGTTGTATATAGCAGTATATATCGCATTTCTTTCGCAATTACTATCTAGCTTGAGTATTAGTCATCGCACAACTTGAGGTAGACCCAAGATATTTCAAAACTTGGCCGGTAACGAACCGAAAACGTAAAAAAGGATAAATTCTATTGTGCAAGCGATTTGAGCTGCAATTTGCAGAATGGTTTCCTGTAGCTAGCCGGCTATCAGAATTGATGGTCAAGGTATCATTAGAATACTTGTTTTTTTTTTAAAATAACAAATACGTTAACCTCAGACAGCGCATACCTCAATCTAGGAGCGGAATGTTAAGTTATTTATAATGACTCATTGCTTATGTTTTTTTCTTCTTTAAATGGTGGTAACTATAAAAAAGATGTGAATAGGAATAATTATTAGAGATATAGGATTAACATACTGATCGACAAAGTAAGATAAGGTTAAAATTTAAAAACGAATTAATCGAGATGTTAACGTCACTTAATGATGGTAATAAATTTGAATCGATAACGGTTATTTTGAAGTTATATCTCATAAATGCAACAGTAAGTAATAAAAAAAAATAAGAACAGAGTGTTGTTTTCAAGCGAGATTTTCATGAAAACTATTCGACCATTGGAAACTACCATAAGTAGTAACCGCTATAATTAGCTGTCAAAATAATTTATGAATTCATTTTCTTTATGCCAAATAAAGCATTTAATAGAGGCTTGGATGTACAGTAGTACTTCGGGTTACGACAGTAACTTATTACGGAATTTTCGAAAGCGCGGCTTATAATAGGTTCGGCAGAATTTTCACGCGACTCGTGTACATGCTAGAGGTCTCCCCTTCCAAACATTAACCCCTCTTCTCCTCTCCACCCTGAGCCTTCTATACGTCAGAAAGAGGGCACTGTATGTAAGTGAAGTTATTTCTCTTTAATTTAATTTAATTTTCTTAATAATTTCAACCGAGGTCTCTATAAGCAGTTCTAAGATGGTCATGATAAAACTTGCGAAAATCGATTCTACAATCCAGATTTCATCTAGCAGCCCATAGAAACGTCAGTATTGAGTGTCTTCTGCTACAAGAAAAGAATAACTCCGATTTTTAAGAATTATCAAAAGTACATGAGGTTTTCATTGGAGTTTAAAAGATATCGTATCTTGATACTTTGAATCTGGTAGTATTGTTCAAACTCTTCATGTGAGTTAAATAATATTCATGAGTAAGTTAAAGTATAGCCATAAACGATCCTAACGTTATGCTTGCTTACATGTTATGTGTTTGTTTTAATTTAGTGTCTGCAGTTACCGCTTTACAACTCAACATTTCATCGGTTTTTCATCGCTTACGGAGAAAATAACTCTCCTAGACCGTTACGTACATACTTCACCGCTATTAGCGTATTTTCCTTGTTGTGTGTGTGCGTGTGCAAACGACCTTTCACTGGCTGCAATTATGATCGGACTTGGCCACCGGTTCGCTACTTCTCAATAACCTCCACGACGAACTTGGTAATGGTGCACGACCGCATATAGGCAAGGAATCGATAAACAAGTATTGGATGCAATTTAAATATATGTATAAACATGTATATAATGAAGTAACATTATTATCATATATTATAAAGATGGGTTAGGCAAGTTGAAAATAAAGTAGGCAGTGAACTAGATAATTACTGGACACGGTAGAGATATAATCCAAGGTAAGCATAATTCATTGCGTACCTATAATTCGTCGAACTTTCTTGGTCTTGCATTCCAAAACATTTTCTGTGGGGTCTAAGATCAAAAGATTACGATCTCGCTTATTATTGGAAATAGAAGATAGGTTTCAATTTGGTAACCGTCATAAGTGTGCCTGGTTAAGTTCTTTACATTTGGGAAACTTTTTTATTATCAATTTCATCGGAAAGAGTTACGCTTTACAAAAAGTTATGTTGCTTCAAAATACGTCCCAACTTCCT
>LR737386.1:4108912-4127619 GCA_902655005.2 Marronus borbonicus
TTTTTTAACTTTCGAAGAAGTTTGAATCAATGAGGATGGCAGTCAACATTATTTCCCTGAATTGGACAAATACGTGGCTTCTAATAAAGTGCTTGTTCCACAAGACTTGCTGTCCCTTTTCAAGGAACACCTTTCATGGATGCATGGATCAAAAATCCTTTTCCTGCTCAAGGTCTAAAGAATTCACTTCGCAGGAAGAAGATAGTCTAATCTAAACTCTCTTGCGACAACAGATTCAAAACAAAATTTGCTTTCTGAGTTTTGTGAGTTCAAAAACTGCAAGGATCCTCATGAATCTTCAATTTTAATAATTGTGAGGTTTATCTCAAGAGAAATTTTTATTTTTGTGCCTGATTTATGTATTGTACACATATTTTGATAGACACCAGGACAAAATACTAAACCTGTGGACTGATTAGGTTTGGCAACCCTTGCGCTAGATAACTGATAACATGTTGAAGGTGCATTCTCACTCTGTAGTGTCTCATCGTGCCGCAGAACCAACCGTTATAGTTGGTCAATTGTCTCGTACTTTTTTTACATTAAACACTATGTAACACGGACATTTTTTCCATTAAACGTGATATTAATTTGAACTGTTTCTTTCAATTTTCAGGAACTACAACAATGTCGTCGAAGAAATTCAAAATTCGTCTAGGCATATTCGTCCTTTTAGCAAGCCTGTCGCTAGTACAAAGTGGTAAGTACCTATTTTATTCTAAACCCTATTCTAATTGATTCACACTTCAGTCGACGTAACTATTATTTAATTCCTAATAGGCAAGCTATCTTTATCTACGCGGCAATTATTACTACTTATACGCTGTTATTACGAATGTTACGACTAAATGATGCAATCAATTGTGTAGATAAGCAATTATTACATATAATGCACCTCTATCTTCGATTCTAAATATATACTCGGCATTTTGTTAGTACAGTCAGCTGTTAAAGATGCTAATTTGTCGAACAGTTAGTTTTAGAGGTGAACGTGCTTCAAATCAATGAAAATCGATAGGGAAAATGCAGAATCGGATGGATTTAATGAAGATAATTAAAAATAATTGGACGCAAAGGTCATGTATGTATGGTACTTTGCGGGACCTCAACAATAGGTATTTTAAGGAAATGCGTAACCATCAGTGATAATTTTGCGAATTATTGTTTACTGAAAAATCAAAAGGATTAAATTAAATTGAATCTTTCATGATACAGATTCTGCATGTAGCAGTCAGACAACCATCAAAATAACAGAATTGCATGCTAATGTAGGGTATTGGAGTCGAGAGCTTCCTGCAAGTGAGATCCGGTAATAATATTCAGTGTTACTAGCAAAGGAAGGTATTGTGACTTGCGATTGTGGATCATGGTATGACTTCGAGTATTCTAACGCAACAATATAGACCATTAAACAATGTAAATTCATTTTCATCCCTCCACATAGATTGCGAACATTGGGATTTGCAGGTTACCAATGCAAAGATGTGATGAATCCAGGTAAGACAATCCCAGAGAAGGAAAAAGTGACTGCAAACATTGCCAAGCTACAACGCCTATTAATGGCAGTATACTTTGAGAAGAAAGGGAAATTTTATATAAAAATAAATTAAATGCCATCATTGAAGACCAAACAACGCAAAAGTATCGGCATACCCCGCACCACACAAGTTTAATTGATCCGGGACAGTTGTTTCAAGGGTACGTCGATCCTCATTTTTAACCGAAGACCGGTCTTTGGTTAAAAATATTTTCATAAAATTTTCCAATGCTATATTAGTTAGTTATTAAAAAGATTTTCCCGTAACTACAGTTATTGTAGCTTCCAAGATATCGCCGGTCCCCACTCTTAATGGGACACGCAGTATACATAGTCTCCAAAATTTTTGTGGAAACTTTAAATAATCTAGCCTTCTTTACATTGAATAATCAGAAATAATGTCCAGGTTTGTCTTTCGGGTGGTAGAAGATTTCTAAAGACTGTCTTTAGAAATCTTCTGAAGAAGCTGACAGGATGGTCAGCGAAACGTCAAGTAAAATTTTAACTACGCCACATCACCCGAAAGACATTTCTACTATGGATTACGGTCGTGAAAGCCTACGCTCAACTAATGTCCAGGTTAGTCTGAATTTAATTCAGAAGCAAATTTACTTGAACCAAACTTATTTGATGCACCTCGTTATTCGTCTTGAAAAAGATACATTTGAAACTAATCCGTTACCACGTATTAACTCTGCTACGTGCTGGTGCATATATTATGGTCTGTTTACGTTACGTAATTTTTGGGTCAAGAGACGAGAAAACTAATTAAAAGGAAAAATGCTTAACTTGCAAGGCAACTCTTTCGAAGATTCCATTCACAGCTACAGGGCGGTCAAATATGCATAGTTCTCATTCACGTGAATCTTCTGCTTCTGCAAGGTAATCGCGATTATACTTACGCAAACAATTCCTTGTGTTTTAAAACCATTAATTTTAGACATGCTTCGTTTTAAACCCTCATCGTGTCGCGAAATAACTTTTTGATTAACGGTACCTGCATAAAATATAAATTCGCGTTTATGGCATAAGTGCTGGCCGCGGTAACTTTTTGCCGCCATTCATACCAGCATGGATTATCTTTTGACTACACGGCTATAATACGGCGAGTGACAATGAAAAGAGGATAGCGGTCGTAAACGCAAAACAAGGCAGGCCATGGGCATTGTCAGTCGAAATTAGGTCGACCGCAATAAAAACTTTCCGCACTGTTTACCGACAAAGTTTTTCGCGAATTTTCCATCGAAGGATAACGGACGAGATTCATGGCGAAACCGTGACAACGTTTTAATAAATTCGTGTGCCAACAAAGTTCTAACATTGACAATTTAAGCGGAGTGTTCCGATTTCCACGGTTTTTCGTCGAATAAGTTCGCATGTAATGAGATTTATCGAAATGCGCTGCTCGAGTGGAGCTTGATTAACTTCGTTTCTACACAGTTAAAAGTAGCAATGATGATTCAGTTCGTTTATGGTTTACCGGTCATGCGTGGATCCTTTTTTTATTAACTGTTTGATTATGTAGATTTACGTTGCAAGTATAGTTCCTGGTAATTGAATCTGATTGAATGCAAGGACTCGATAAAATTGTAAATCTTCAGCAAATCGAATTAACTTATTGATTTGATTACTTATAATTAACAATAAAAGTTAGTAGCGCGATTATGGTGATTTTCAATCTTATGTACAAGTGATCCAATTGAATGGGCTATTATGGATTTTTCCATTATTATTACTGTTTGGAAATCGGTTAAATTGACAACAAACTAGTGGTACTTTTGCTGATAGTTAATATGCAGTTAAGAGAAAAACGATTGGATAAAACGTTTTCCTAAAATTTTATCAAAATTTCAATAATATAAAGACTTTGTACATTAACATTTTAAAACGAATAACAAGAAAGTTGCAGTGGTTCTTAGTTTGTATTAAAGACACATTTTAATTGGCTAATGCAGTAACCTTCGTAACATTATTTATTAACAATAATGTTCGTCTTTGATCTACTAAGTAGGCAATGCCGTTGTCGAAATTTATTGTATACATAGTCTTGCATGGTACAGTGAAATCGTCTGAGCATTTAATGGAAGACACTCAGCATAATATTCGTTCGTCCTAGAAGAAAGCTTCCAACATATCATTCTTTTTGAAACGTAAAAACATATACAATAAGTTAAAACTAAGAACTAAAGGTAATTAGTTACGCAGTACCATAAAAATCGATCATCATTGAACTTAAATACCGTCATACTACACTACAGAACCTATCAGTGTAGTACGAGGTACACTACCGACCATAAGTGTTTACCCACCCTTAAAATATTACAAAAACAAGTCAAATTCTTATTATAAAATAAACCTTTATTCTGTGCTTATACAGAGTACTTTAATAGTTATAAAAACAATGTGCTTGTCAATTTTCTAACAATGATAATCATAAATTTACTTACATTTGGGATTCGTCAATATGTCCACCTTTCGCTTTTGTTACTGCCGCACACAGTTTCGGTATTCTTTCTAACAGCTTCGCTAGTGTTAGTGGCTCTATTTTCCTCCACGTATCCTGTAGTTGCGTCCAAAGTACTGTTGCCGATGTTGGAGCAGATTTCCGAACCTGTCGATCGAGTTCCTCCAACAAAAGCTCGATCGGATTGAGATCTGGACTTCGAGGCGGCCATTTCATAACAATAATTTGGTTTCTGTGCTCCAGCTGTTCTAAATACTCACGGCATATCTTGGCAGTGTGTTTCGGATCATTATCGTGCTGGAACACGAAGTTCTCACCGATTAATCCAGTGTTCCAGATGGGATAGCATTCCTCTCCGAAATCTCCCTGTAGCCTTCTTTTCTCCATCTATTTTGACCAAATCTCCCACAGAGGCACCGCCAAAACAACCCCAAATCATAACTGATCCTCCTCCATGTTTTATTGTTGGTATAACACAGGATTCAAGTGCTCGTTCCCCTTTCGATCTACGAACAAATGTCCTTCTGTTTGAACCAGAAGTGAGAAATTTAGATTCGTCGGTCCAAAGTACTTTTTTCCAATCTTCCAACGTCCAATCTTTGCGTTCTCTTGCCCATGTTAACCGTTTAGCTTTGTTTGCTTTGCTTTGCTACGCATAGCAATCCTTCCATACAAACCAGCTTCGCGTAAACGCCTTTTCACTGTGGTGACACTAACTGGTTTTGGACGCGAATTATTCACTTCGGCAGCAATTTCTGGCGCTGTTTTTCGGTTATTTCGCTTGCTTGTCATTACCATAGCCCGATCTTCTGCTGGTGTTGTTATTTTTGGCCATCCGGGTCGCCGTTTATTCGACACACTGCCACTTGCTTGATACTTTTTCACATTATAATCCACGGTTCTACGGTTTAATTTCAATAATGTAGCAATTTCTCTGTTACTTTTACCGATGTTGTGATATGCCACTATTTGAACGCGCGTTTCTGTTGATAATTCTTTTCTTGCCGACATTACTTTAATTCTACTGGCTGCTTTAAAACACTTCGCACAAACTCTTCACTATTCGCTGCTTGCAATGGGAAAGCTGAATGTAAACTAAATTTTTCATTATATTGAAGTGCCTGTGTCGTCTGTTATCATATTTTATGACAGCTGCAATAAACATTTCCCAGAAACTGCTCTTTATCTAAGTCCGTCTACCTGAATGGACCTAAACCGCAAAAAAGGGCCATTATCCTAATGCCAGTCGGCTCATTACGTAACACAGAACATTACATAGCAACTATAATCTATCTCGTACTTACAGTTTAATAATACAAATACTTTTATAGGGATAACATACAGTATATTTGAAGAATCGCCAATTATGAAGGTGGGTAAACACTTATGGCCGGTAGTGTATATGTGAAACGAAAAACGTCATTGTCTTGTCAGATAACACTATTTTGCCAAAAAAGGGCTATTAACGGAATTTGGCGAATTGCTTTTAGATTTCATAAAAGCAGAGCTTCCTAAAGTTTTTTAATTTACAAAAGATACACATATGTAGCTCTATATATGACTAATCAGCATCTAAAATGTATTTTTGCATTTCAACAGGATCTTTAAAAACATTATTAAAATTAATAATCTCGATTCACATCGCGTACGCTTGCTAAGTGGCTGATTATTTTAGAATAGGTAGGTTTTATTGAGCAAATCCAGAATTTTTATCAATTAGAAAGACGCAACATTTAGACCCAAACTAATTCTCATTGATTCAAATTTTTTTTTGTAATTCAAAATTCGCCATTAACATTTTCTTTATCTTAAAAAAAATGATATGAGAGAAAATAAATGGGAATACGCGATCTATGGATTCTTTAACGGCGCGTCCTTTTAGGTATTTGAGATATAATACAAGCGTTTTGAAAAGTATAAAAAAAAAATAATAGAACCATATCATTATTATTCATCGCATGCGTCTGTTTATAGTCAGCAGACGGACACATCCTAGGACATTTTACCTTGTTCATAATCATGTTATGTGTCAAGAAACAATGACACACTTTCCGGACGAGAATATCTACCTACTGGTGTCGCACAGAGTCCTTTGTGCGAGTTCGTAACGAAAACGAAAAAAGAGAAAAACAGTAGGTGCATACCTCACCTCTACTTCCCAAGAGAGCTGTTCGCTTCAAGTATATAACTCTACAGTTTCACATTTTCGTATCGGACATAATTGCCTATTGTTCGAATGAAGTGTACAAATTATTAATTTTAAGCTTAGCCATTAAAGCGCTATTCGTTTACGTGTACGATGTTCTCAATGTCTTAGATTGAAATTAACAATCTGTATGGATGTATATGAACGTCAACATGAACTGTAAACGATACACTATTAAACATTTTGGGTATGAAATCTAGACGGCGTAAGTTCAACATACAAGTGAGATGACGACGTCGACGTTGTATTGTTGCATTGTTCCATTTTTAGAAGCAATTAAAATTAATCAATGAAAATACCGTCAACAGATTTTAATGGGATATATACGTACGCGTAGCTTATTTGGAACATCTCCAAATCATATTATAATTTCCAATATACACTACCGTTCATATATTTGGGGACGACTAAGAAAAACTCCGAAAAATAAGCAAAATTGAAATATTGACAATTGATTGTGTTTTATATGAAAGGGTATACATTTCTATATGCATCAACGTAATTTACAACAGTATTTTCTTCTATCCCATCAAATTTATAACGCATTTATAT
The DNA here is from genome assembly GCA_902655005.2 of Marronus borbonicus. Lineage (NCBI taxonomy): Eukaryota > Metazoa > Arthropoda > Insecta > Coleoptera > Scarabaeidae > Marronus > Marronus borbonicus. The sequence continues at coordinate 4,115,672 of LR737386.1, forward strand.
TCTACCGCAGCCTCAGGCAAAATTCCTCCTAATCCCTTTTATGGGGTTATAAACCTAAACTTGAAAATATTGTCGAATATTTCCACAAAGGAATAATGTGAGAGTCATAGAACACTTAGTGCAACTAACAAAGCCGATATCGTCTTGTATTTAAAATAAAATCGATCTTGATAGTAGTTTAGTTTAAATTTAACTATCGTAATAAACGGGCGGTGCTGAAATGGCAAAACCAAAAGATACTCAACGGCAGTTATTGCGAAAAAATTAAAAATATTGAAAAATGGTGTATTTACAACATTAAAACGGATGGCGGAAACGGGTTCTTTGGTTGATAAGAAACGTTCTGGACGTAAAAAGAAGACAACAGCTGCTGAGAATCAGTTCATGGTTCTTCTTTCAAAAAGAAACAGATTCCTAACGGCTCCGGAAATAACGCAGCAAGTCAATGTTTCACGAAGAAATCCTATTTCGCATTCGACCGTGAAACGAAGATTAATTACGGCAGGCTTAAAGGGACGAGTAGCTGCCAGAAAACCGCCTTTGAGAGTTCAAAATAAAAGAAAAAGATTGCAGTGGGCACAAGAACACAGACACTGGACATTCGAACAGTGGTGCAACGTGCTGTGGACAGATGAGTCCAAATTTGAAACATTTGGCTCCAAACGGAGGACGTTTGTTAGGCGACAGGTTGGTGAAAGAGTTAGTGAACAGTGTATTTTACCTACAGTGAAGCACGGTGGAGGTAACGTAATGGTTTGGGGCTGTTTTGCGGGAACAGCTGTAGGCGATTTAGTAAGAATACAGGGAATACTTCGTAAAGAGGGCTATCTCAAAATATTACAAGAGAATGCTGTATCAAGTGGGGAACGATTACAAGGTCGAAACTTTACGTTTCAAGAGGATAACGACCCTAAGCATTCTTCTCGTATATGCAGAAATTATCTAGCATCTCTGGAAGAAGAAGAGGGTTTAAAAAGAATGATTTGGCCACCTCAGTCTCCTGACCTGTCGCCTATCGAATCAATATGGGATGAACTGGACAGAAGAATTCGCCAAAAAGGAGTGACTAGTTCACAAGATTTATGGAGAAAGCTCCAGCAAGCATGGACCGAGATCCCAGCAACATTTTTGAAATCTTTAATTCTAAGAATGCCACGAATATGTACCGCAGTAATTAAGCCAAAGGGTGGACATATAGACGAAAAATCCGTATAGACCTAATTATAATTAGTACAACATTTCTTTTTGGAATATTTTTAGTTTTGTACAGTATACTCAATGTACAGAATAAAGTAAATTAAATTACAAATGACTTTTTGTTTTTATCCGAATTAAAAAAAAAATTGTATTTTTTAATCGTCCCCAAATATATGAACGGTAGTGTATATTATTATACACTACCGTTCGCAAAAATGGCACCACTGCATGATCTAGAGCGTATACGTAAGATAAAAAGTTTTTGGAAATAAAATAGAAGTAATAGGGTTTTTCCTATTTCCTATTCCCAGATACTTTGTAAAGAAAGCTAGTAGTCAGATTCATCACCAGCCCAGTCTGCGTCAGCGTATCCAACTACGATATTTTTATCCAATTTATCGAGAAACAGTTCCAGTCTTAATGTGCCTTTTGCAGACTGCTGCGGCATTTTCAACAATTGTGTTGGATTGTTTACATTTGACAGATCATTCTTTTGCTTCACTTCATGATACAATAGTTTTGCCTTTACAAATTCTAAAGTTAATTTATCTGTATCCAACGTTTCAAGTGCTGTTACCACATTATCGAATGACTTCGGCATACAACATCTGTTTCTTCTAAATTACCACCTTCTGTTTTTAATTGTCTTATTTCTTCAAATTTTAAAAAATTATTTTGCAACAAATCACCCGGTGTATGTGTCATTAAAAGCAGTTTCTTTCTTAAATAAAGCTGGCTTGCAATACCTTTACGTTCGAAGACTGCTTGGAGTGCTTTTCATAGGATGTTTCTTTACTTTTTACATATTCCAAATATGTGTTGAACATACGCTGTACAAGAATACTTTTACTTTTTTTGTCGAGGCTTCCTAAATTCATCATGTGGTGCACTGTTTTCTTTTTCTACACACACTTTGACATCATTCTGATCAAGAATCAACACCATACGGAATTTCCAATGGTCGAAATGCCGGCCATGAAACTGTTGTATTCCACATTTTTTCGACGCATTTCATCTTGTGTAGCGCTATTTTCTAAACTTACTTTCTATTGTGCGGGAATTAGGCCCATAACCTGTTATTTGCAAAATGCACAGCACTCTTGATCGCTGAAAAACAGAGCTACCAACCTTACTTCTTTTGGTGTCCGCAAGAACCTAATTATTTGGATCACCAACAACTGGAAAAAGGCTGTAAAAAAACTGGAAAATTGGACATTTTTTATCTTCTGCAAATGCAGTCACTTTCGGAATTCCTTACTTTAACTTGTCAACTATTTAATGGGAATACTGCCGAATCGTTGTTCCTTAAGGTAATCGACGAGTACAATGCAATGACTACACCAAGAACACCTTCTTAACCAGTAAAACCCATTGTGTTGACTATTTCTTTATTCTGTTAACATTAGAGGCGTCCTCTATTTACAAAATAACTTAAAGGATGTGCAATTGAAGTGATTAGATTTTAAATTCAACACATTTAATTTTACATAACTAACCAACAACATAAATAATTACGATTCGAACTTCAGAACCTCAAGAGCCACGCAGGTGATACTATTATATAAGATTTCCTTCCTAATAAGCGCGAATGGTTAAGTAATACATTTTTCTTATGATTGCAGGACCGATCCAGCGGTACGTTCGTGTGATGCGAGAGGTCTATCCGGAAATTGAACCAGAGAAAGTCGATGGAAGCCAGCCGCAAGGTAAATGGAGCCGGTTATATACTAACTTATATGTAGCTGTAATAAATCACTTATTGTATGCATCGTCCTTATATAACTTTCTTACCGCATACATATGCCAATTGTTACTAGGCTGAATGATTCGTTTCTTTCGGGTTCCTTATAAAATTTTACACCTAATTTAACTACGTTTTCTTGATTACTTTTCCTATAATTTAGTACGGCGTAACACCTCAACACTGCATATGTAAGTAGAATTATATAATAATGGGATAGCCAATATACAGGTTATTCACGCCAATGGCATAGACGTATTTTAAAAAATAAATTTTGGTGGAAAATATCTACTTTCTAAAAATATTTTTAATTTCATGACATTCTTGATTATAGAAAGCCCATATTAACTTCCTTATTTCAAATGGAACAGCCTCTCTATCGTGGATTCTTCGTATAGTTCTCTTGTATGCAAGTAAAATAATATAGTGTACGATGAAAATCGAAAAATAATTTTTCTCTGAAAAGTTTAACAGATGCAATTTAAACATCAATATCTTTTCCTTGTCCATACACGGAAACCAGTACTCCAGTAAAGAGCTTAAAAAACAGTCTTAAGAAAGTCCAACATCGGCATTATATGAAGAATTCCACGACTTTAATAACATGTGTTTTAGTTCGCGAAATACGCCCAGAAACCTTCCAGGCGATCAGAAAAATACACCGAATATGAGAGAAAGGTCGGGAATTCGCAAAATCGCATGATAAAGTGAATAAAGCCTATATTGGACAAACCAAATGGGCTAAGCACTAGATTCAACTCACACCTAGCAAACTGCCACTTTGAGAGAATCGAATCATCGAACGAAACCGGACATCATATTAAATTAGAAAACCTCAAGTTGATTAAGAAAGTAACTTCATGGCGTGATTTAGAGACTTATGAAACCGTTTATCTGAAAAGGAAAAAGTGCGTTGCTTGTCAATATCTTAAAGTAGGTATAGAGCAGGTTATGTTCGATTTTTTCCAATTCGATCGTACGGTTAACAATGGGAATCCTCTAATTCCCGAAACAATTGTTCCGAATTTAATGAAATAATTTGTGTGGTGCAGAGTGTGCCGATATAGTGTTTGCCGTACAACCACACATTCCCTGCTAACATTGTTGGTTACAGAATATCCAGGGTGTTCCATTAATTTAACTATTTCAATTTGTTAACTGTTATAACTAAGATATCTTCTCGAAAAAACAGCTACCCTTATTGATCGTTATGATATACTGTGTGTGCCTATCTATCGAACACCGTATATATTCTGTGACTCATCAATTTGGACATTTTTTTCCCATTCCACACGCACTCTATTCCGATACTCGAAATAATCGATAACGAAGTAGCAATCACAATAACCGGAAATAGGATTTATTACGCCCATTTCGCGGAAAACTAATCATCGAATTTGCGGAAAAAAAAACTAGCGGAATTATCAACGGCCTACAAAATACAATGCTGCAAACGATTGCCGCGAAATTGTGTCACACGCCATTATAGCGCGTTTCGTAGAAGTAAATGGAAAGTTATTCGGACGCAAGTATTGTTTTATCCACAATGTGTACAGCGCAATGGATGACATACCCGCTTCGAAGTTGGCGAATTCTAATTTTGTCGATGGTACTTTGTCAAAATAACGATTCTGCTAAATACAGAAGCAGTAGTCCGCGATTCAGCACGAATTAAAGCAGAGTTTAGCTCAGTTATTAGGGAAACCGATTTTCGAAGAAAACAATGATTTAGTGAAAAAGTGCTCAAACATGTTAATTTTTGTTTTGAGGTATATCACCCTTATCGCAACACTTTGCCAATACAGGATGCACATTTCCACAGCTCAGCTATTATCAGCAGTAAAGGTGAATTAACACTTCACTGTGTAGATTAGTCGCGCTCATGCTGGATTTAACAAAGACCAAAGATTGGAATTTAAGGGTTCTAAATCCGATTTCTCAAAAACATTTGAGAAAGCTGTAAAGGTTAAGTAGGTAACATGGAAAAATTAGGAACTCCTTAGCTCTTCTGTAACCTCAAACAGGAGGTACATTCAATTTCAATTTAATTTTCCCATAACTAAAAATCAAAAGGACTAAGGTCTGGAGATTTAGGTGGCCAAAACCAAGGTCCATTTGGGGCCAACCCATCCATCTTCAATGATATTTGTTATTCCCTAATATACGTCATGTGATTCACGTGGAAGAGTGCCATGCATTTGAGGCCAACATTGATGATGCATATTGTGTGGCAAAGTGTTTATAAATATGAAGGACACTTGCTTTAATATTTGCAGTATTGTGCTTGTTAGGCTTTCGTTGTAAATTTCGTACCTCGTTAACTTGATCGTCCATGAACAATGCGAATGCAGTGAAACTAAAAGTATCCTGAAAATGTCTTTCTCGTTCGACATGTGACTTTTATTCAGCTACAATAATGAAATTTTTTTTTTGTATTTACATTTTCCTCGAGTTTTCGATAAGATCCCCTGGAACTTTAACTACCATAAACTCCCAAAATTTAGCTCTTCTATTAGCTCGGTCGCCTGGACTGTTTTGAACAGAATATAGGTGCATTTTATACTTCTTTAAAATTCTTAGTACCGCATGAAAATAGCCCGGGACATCCTTCTTTTGTGACAGGTTTTAATATAATTAATTTCTAAACGAATGAAATTTGATTCTGTACGTCTGAATACGGATTTATTGATTGGTGGCAAATGTGGATATCTCTCATTAAAAAGAAAGGAATGCGACATTCCCACAATACATGTTAACCGAATTTATACATTGTCATTTTTAGCATTTCTTCCTGTCAAATTTTATTCATTTCATATCCAATTTTTATCAAATCTCCAATTCAATTCTCAACATGTGACGCAAGATTTTCTGAAATCATCCAACCAAAACCGATCGGCTGTTGACCTTCAAAATTCCCGATGAATGGAACCTACCTTGCATTTTTTGTTCAGGTTAGCTTGGGAAATGCGACGCAACATCGCGCTAATCATAACCATGGGATTGATAAACTTCGGCTTAGCGTGCATTGAAGTAAATGACTAGTAAACGCGACACGAAACCAGATGTAACCCCCTTTTACCGCTCATGTCACCAGTACTGCAGCAACTCATATATATGTGTGGTAAATATTGGATTAACACGATTTGTGTTTGAATAGAAGTGTTAATTATAGAAAGACGATGTAATATCGTTATATGTAACCTAAGGAGGAAATAGAAATATTCTTTGTACGAGTATTTTAAATTCTAGTATTCGAAGTGTTTGCAGATTCTAAGTAGAATGATTCCCCCATAATGTTTTTTTAGGTTTCAAAAGGTAGTTTCCGAAGGTGTCTCTGGTGAAAGAAGAATAACCGGAATAACCGGATACTCGAATTCTAGGATCCGGATCCAATTCCGGATAAAATTCAGAATCTTCGATTTTGGCCATTGTCATCTTCTGTATGGACGTTTTGGTCTATAGCTCATTTTCATAATCTTTTGCCTCATTTAAATAAATCGCCTAGCGTTAACATGGAAGTTCATCTTCAGGATTGTATTCAAATGAACAAAGATGCGAAGGCAGTTCTTAATTATATCAGGACTTACTTTGTACCATGCAGCTTCAATATAGTACAAACCATTTAACACATCAATGGAATTTGGCAGTTTAAACACTGATTGGAAGCAGTCCATTTTTGATAAAATGAGCTTGAAGATTAAGTCGCGATAATAGATAGGATAATAGGTATGCCCATTTATTAGAGCTATCGAAAGGGAGACCTTCCAGTGAGAAGCTTATTTGCTAGGAAAATTTTTAGGATGCTTTTATCAAAAATCTGTATATCGTAAGTGCTAAAAAGAAATGTACCCTGGGAACCAAACGTTCAAGATACTGTCTGGAAGAAAATAATTTTTCTTTCAACATTTTAAAGGTTGTCAGTGGCCCAGTTATTAAAAGGGTTCAGAAGAGAGCTGTAAAACTAACTTTATCCAAGAATGAAATGTGAAGATAAAATAATCGATTTTCAATAACTTTCTCGCAAAAAAAAAAAATTCTAATCTACATACATTATCTTAAGATTCCAAAGTATGATTAAATTCATATTTAAATGAATAAACCCTGTATATTCAATACATTTTCTTGTAAGATTTTTATTCGCTCCAGAAACCGGTAGTTACAGTATTGTCCCTGCTAAATGAAAACTTTAATCTTTTTTAGAACTAACTTTTATAAAGAATCGTATTTTTTCTTAGCCCCTGAATAAAAAATAAAAAAGGAATTTTCTTTCTTGAACTAAATCCGTGGACATACTGCTTACCGGGGAACTTTCCCACAATTGGATTAAGAGCTATTTCAGTTTCTCAGTCTGGGTACAATAAATTCAAGATGTCGCCCCTCAGATATCCCTGTTTGTCTTTTCTTTTTTTTTAATATTTTATAATCTCAACAAAAAATATTAAATTGACGCGCACATTATTCAAAAAGAATATTTCCATAAATTTAAAAATCAAAATAAAAGTCACAGTCGTTAAAATTAATCGTTTACTTTAACTAATTAAGAAAACAAAAAGGAATACCTGGAAAAAAAAGAAAAGAATCAAGTCTTCTGCGAATGATAGGTTGTTAGCCTAATAAAATCGACATTTTGTATGCAGTCTGCGTTGTCGGCGATGTGGTGTACGAAGCTGAAGAACCAGTACCTGCAGATCAACCGTGTCTAAAATGTAAATGCCAACCTCCTGGTGTTCACTGCGAGACGACGAGATGCCAGAAGAAACCTGGATGCAGAGCTATTCATAAACCGAACAAGTGTTGTCCGGAGTATCAATGCGGTGAGCTTTAAACTTTGTTTGAATGTAAAATATCAATTTTGTGTTGTAAATATCCATTTTATGAAAGATAATTTTTATTAAGGAGATAATTAATGAAGCATTTACATAACGAGTCTCGCAAAATATACTTTTTAAGAATTCATAAAGTTCTAGAAATGCAAACAAAGGAAATTTAAATAAGAATAATTCTAACATCCGTTTTTTACCAATGATGATACTAATAGTGATTATGAAATTTATTATTTTCAGAATGTGAGCATGAAGGGAAAACCTACGCCAATGGAGAACGTTTAGAAAGCAAACCAGGTGGAGAATGTCAAGTTTGCTACTGTAGAGGAGGCGAGGTACAATGCACTGAAGTCAGCTGCTACATCAGAACTGATTGCGAAGGAAAAACTGTCCCGGGCCAATGCTGTCCAAAATACGAGCATTGCCCAGCAATAGGTATGATAACCATGACTTTTTAATACATAAAATTAATCTTAATACTTTTCTACGTATTTAGAACCAACTTCAGGAAAGATATCACCAAAACCAGAAGTTGAGGAACACGAAACAACCACTAAAACCTCTTTTGATCCAGCTACCAACTCTTCACTTGAAAATGAAATCGGTGAAACCACTTTACCAATAGAAAAAGAGGAAAACTTAGTCTCGGTAGAATCTACCACTATTTTAACGATTGAGAAATTAAATCTGAAAGAACAAATAACCCAAACCGAAGATTTAGCTGACATAAACACCTCAAAGATAACCATTCACGAAATCATACCGGAAATCAAAGAAATCCCAATCACAGAGCCACCGAAACAAGAGAATGCAAGCAATGTACAGGGTCAGCTATTAGTGGAGGAAAAAGTTCCAACGATTAACGAAGAAAATCACATAAATGATGTAGAAGATGATGCTACGTTAGAGTCTAGTGAATTGTCAGAAGTTTTCCAGCATCCACCTCCTGTTTTAAGAATTGGAGACCAGCTTCTGTTCTTGAAGAAAGGAGAATTAGTTCCTGAAAAAGATGCAAGTACACCATCACCAGTTTTCACCATCATAGGCGCTGAAGGTCTTCAGAGAGGTGACATAGAAAGCATGGAACATCATGAGATTCCAAAAGAAATTGAGACATCTCCAGTTGATATTCCAAAATCTTCAGTTGAATCAGAAATTAATACAGAAGACCGCGGAAAAGTTGAGATTAAAGTAAATCCCACTGACGGCGCGGAAAATATCGATAAAACTGTTAAAGAAGCGTCAACAACTTTGCCAGTAGGTAATTCGCCAGCCGATACCTTAATTACCGATGCTAGTCAAAAAGAATCTACAGCTATAGCGAATGAAAATACATTAAAAATTGATAATACAACTATAGATGTCGCTGTTGAATTGGCGACTGGAGATTTTGAAAAGCAGAACCAAGAAGTTGATATCAAGAGTGATTCGCCTCCAGTTACTTTGATCGAAATTACATCAACAACCAAAAAGCCTACTGAAGAGGAACAAAAAATTAAAATTGAAGAAATTGTTCAATTAGAAAATCCTGCCTACCCTCCAATACCAGAAATTATGAGCCAGCAAGGTGCTGAGTACATCGATCACAACGTTGAGATCGTTGAAAACACCAGCAAAGACACCCTGGAAAATATAGAAATATCCACAGTTGACACTAAAATCCTTCCTGAGGTTTTGCCCTTTAGACGTAACGGAACTGAATTTCAAAACGCAACACATGCTTCTTGGCTTAAATCGGACGAATCTGAGACTTTAGTAAACGAAGAAGCTGCTTTACCTGATGAAATTCTCGAGAAAATAGCCCCAAGTGACCTAACAGACTTAACAACTAACGCTGCAATTGATGTTACAACCGAGAATTCTAGTCCAAAGCCAGGGAAGAGAAGTTCCGACTTGGGAGCTGAAGATGTTTTCCCAATCGAAGGGTTTAGAGATGATGATTTGTTGAGGTATGGAACTATAGTTGAGAAAGATCCGTTGGTCGAAAATCAGGTCAAGAAATTAGCTGCTGATGATGGAGATCTCCTCAGTTCAGCTTCTAGTTTACCACAGGAAAGAAGCAGATCAACAGAAACTTTAGAAAACTCATCAGGTGATCTCAGTGGAGAATATACAACCCCTAAAGGAATTTTCCATGCTTCTGTAATGACTTCTAGCGAAGGTGGAAGCGTTGAAGGTTATCTACAAGATAATACCAAAGAAGCTTCGTCATCCGAAGAGAAAACAAAAAATGAGGGCGATGTTGAGATGATTGATCCCGCATTGCTTAGTTTGAACAGTTCCAAAACCAATTTAACACACGATGAGAATTCGAAGGAACTTCATCAAGATCGCGTCGAAAAAAGGACTATCAACAGGAAATACGACCCAGAATCCGATAAGATTTTCCAGGAATTAAACACGGAGCTTCATTTGTTGGATGGCGATTACGTTAACAATAAAAATGACGAGGAAGAAAAGAAAGAAGCTGAAATAATCTTCAAAGAATTGCTGGACGAAGTAAACTCCTCAACCTCAAAGACGCCGCAGAAATCTGGAAATGGTAACTCAGATTCTGACGTCTTACAAAGGGTCAGCGACGCTATAACCAAGTTCCAGCTGAAAGAAGCAAGACAGTCTTTAGATGTCGGTATTTTAGGCATATTAAGAGACTTCTTCACGTCACAATATAAGTCGTACAAAGACGTCTGAAGCGATTAAGTATTCTAGATTAGCATTCCCTCGAAGAATCCGTACTGATGAGTTTAGTTTTTATCCAAATCTGACTGAGGATGGATGAATTGATGAAAGGAACTGTATGCTAGATTAATCTAAACATATTAATTAACTATTTGAGACGTATAAGATGTTGATTCTCAAGTCCCATGGACGTTAATTTATTATCCTCTTTTAAGGAAACGTAAAACAAATGTAGTTCTAAAACGTGTAAGGAGTAATATATTATGTAAACATATAATGAACAATGTTGCTGTTAAGAGAATAACATTACGCAATGCATTCCTTAAATGTTATTTATAAAGACGTATTATTTATTAATAAATTAATTAATGTTAGAGAATTCATAAACTTCCTACTTAGAGAGGAGAAATTGTCGAGAAAACAAAGATATTCCCGAAAGTTTTATGTATTACGTATCTCGTAATATAATGCATAATATTATACTTATTGTGAAAGTAAAATAAATAAATGTTATTAAAACAGAGGGAACGTGTTTTATTCACTTTCAAAAAAAATTGGGACCTTGTAAGCTTTTGGTTGAAGGATTAAGAGTAATTTTGTAAGAACTCAAAAATAAACTACATCATCCGACTTTGCCTAGAAATTGCCGTGTTGCTACAGAAAACAATTGAAAATATAACCTTAAAATCTTGTAAACATCCAAAAGAATCGTTCAAAATAGTAACATCTAAAAGATAGCGCTAATATCCACGAAGAAAGAATTAAATTTCCAAACAATTTAATAAAAAAAAATAAATGCATAGGTTTGATACAAGCAGGCAGTAGGATATATGGATAACTTACCTCCAGGCATCATTTTTTTTAATTCATTTTTGATTCCAATCACACAACACCAAGATACATATTGAGCAAGATCGTTAACTAAAAAGACTAGAAATATCTATATCTAGATACGCTCCACAACGCCTTGCGACATAGGCAACTTCACTGACACATTCATCGCATTGTTTGTATAACATAAAATGTACCGATTTCAATTTTAGACCATGACCGTTGAGTGAAGAGACGCACCTGTAAGTATAAGCGGAACCAAAACAGCGTTCGACATGTACACTGCCGTTCATATATTTGGGGACGACTAAGAAAAACTCCGAAAAATAAGCAAAATTTAAATATTGACAATTGATTGTGTTTTATATGGAAGAGTATTTCATTTCTATATGTATGAACATAATTTACAACAGTATTCTCTCCTATCCCATCAAATTTATAACGCATTTATATTCTACCGCAGCCTCAGGCAAAATTCCTCTTAATCCCTTTTTATGGGGTTATAAACGTAAACTTGAAAATTTTGTCGAATATTTCCACAAAGGAATAATGTGAGATTCATAGAACACTTAGTACAACAAACAAAGCAGATATCGTCTTGTATTTAAAATAAAATCGATCTTGATAGTGGTTTAGTTTAAATTTAACTATCGTAATAAACGGGCGGTGCTAAAATG
>LR737386.1:4128019-4209037 GCA_902655005.2 Marronus borbonicus
TTCTAAGAATGCCACGAATATGTACCGCAGTAATTAAGTCAAAGGGTAGACGAAAAATCCGTACAGACCTAATTATAATTAGTACAACATTTCTTTTTGGAATATTTTTAGTTTTGTATAGCATACTCAATGTACAGAAGTAAATTAAATTACAAGTGAAGAGATTCTCGAATCCCATAAAACCGGAGAAACTAAAATATTCTTTTTCGAAATTAGACAGAACGGGCAATCTTTTAATGTCTCTCATTAGTACCTAAGCATTATATAGGCTGTCTCACCGGGAACTGCATCGATCGATATATGCAACGGTATGCAATACATTGAATAACTTTGCAATATGCAATAACCTGTATGTATTATCGAACCAAAAATGTTGTTAATAATTTTACATTTCCGGTCATACCGGAAGAAACTGTCAATTTTGTTATTGTAAATGAAACACCGATATATTATTACATTTTTGAATTCCTAATTCAAGTTTAGGGTTTGTTTCATACGACTATGTTGCTATTTCTTAACATATTTCAAATATTTGCACTTTTTGGAAAGTTTTGAGAGATGGACAAGTGCATGTGAACTTTTATAGCTATAAGTGTGTAATTCGAAAAATTGACATTTTGCAGAACTGTTAACAATGGCAGTATTGAGCTGTGGTGGGTGATGACGTAAATGGGAGGCCGCTAACTCGCTCGTGTATTTGCCTTGCATATTATCACATTGTACTATGGCAATACACGAACGAGTCGAATCATTGTACGCGGCCTGTTGATTCACCGCCGCTGGTACTACTATAATCCGAATAGATTTTACATTATACGGAGTGTCCGATAATTACGATTAAACTTTCGAATGTAAAAAGTGTAAAAACTTTATTTTTTAAACACATCTATTTTTAATAAATTCCAACATAAAACTAAAATTTGAATTTCTCTTGTTTAACTCCAAATCCCTTTGAGGGCTTTTCAGCCCAACATGTTTCTGAGTAAACCGGACTCGGAGAATCGATTCCCACCACTCCATTTACATATTTCGTTTATTTTTCAAATTCAGTGTTCTAAAATTGATAGATCGCTTACCGTAAGATAGAAAATCGGGGTAACCTTTAATGGATCCAACGTATCGAAATCTATAATTGGAGTTAATTTGAGAATTAAGAAAGTGATGAAAATAATGTGTAAAGAGTACCGCTTTGGAAACTAGGGTGATTTGACGATTTCAATGTTTTAAAATATTTATTTTGATGATGGTTTCTTATTCTGCTTGACCTGCCGATTACATAGATTAGGACCATTTTACGGCACTCAATGATTTTTGGAAAATTTGAGTTTGAATGTCATTATTTTGTAACAAATTACTTATTACTTTACTAAAATTTGTCTGCGTTAGAGAAAATTGCAGAAAATTTTCCAGATTATTGTGAAATTAATAAAAATAAAAATAATTTTTCACTAAACTTTATTTACAAATTTATTTCATATATAAGACAATAATACAAAAAATAAATTAATCTTCTTCCACTTCGAATACATTCCGTTGAATGTATATAATGCTACCATCTTCCATAGTCTCATGGAGATCATCTTCAGTTGCTGTAGTAATATTGTCGTAAGATATTTCTGTTAAATTAACATCATTACTTTCACCGTCCTCTTCTTCTTTGGTTTCAATTTTCACTGTTGAATAATTTCTTTGCTTTGGAGTGATCACGCCATGTTGAGAAAACACGTGTTTCTTATAGTTAGTGAGATGTCCATAGCCTTTACCGCAAAATTGACATACATAAGGCGTTTCGCCAGTATGGATCCTCTGGTGGACAATTTGTGTTGATAAATGGGCAAATCGCTTCGGACAATACTTGCATTTGTAGGGTTTTTCTCCTGTATGGACTAGTAAATGGGATTGTAGATGGGGCTTCTGCGAAAATTTCTTATTGCAAATTTCACATTCGAACTTCTTAGCTCCGGTATGCACCACCATGTGAACGTCCAATAAAGTCGAATTGCTAAACCTTTTTTGGCAGTATTTGCATTCGAATTTCTTCCGTTTTATCACCTTATGTTCTTGTCGCTTATGAACTCGAAGTTGAATTGGAGAATTACATGTGAAGTCGCACTCAGTGCACTTCTTAGTAGTTGCTGTGGTTTGTTCATTTGGGTCAGAATGGTAGCGTCTGTTATGCTTTTGTAGGTTATATTTGCCTTTGAAAGCCACGCCACATTTATCACATGGAAATCTTCTTTCCCCTGTGTGTGTTACTAAGTGAGCAGAAAGTTTAGCTCTCCGGCGGAAACCTGTAAACGTAAACATAGTAAAATAGGCTGTTCGAAGACTTGGGACCAACAGACGAACACTTTCAGAAATACTATCTAAAAAAATTTTGCTTGAATTTATTGCATAAATTCACTTCTTAAGTGGATGAAATGTTTCTGTAATCGACCTCATGTTAAATATACCATATTAGGAAAAGTTTCTTAAGCTCGTTCCCTGTTTTTAACATTATGCTTGCAGAATGTGAAAGTAGTAGAACTTTTAAACAATCGTCACCGGACACTCTTGATAATAATGTCACTAATCTTGTTTGTAATGGCACGCAATCTAATTTTCACGGCTACTAAAAATAATATGGGAGGATTTTCTGGCTACAACGTGCCAACTATTACATTAACATATCTTCCTTTCATATCGTTTCATATGCGCTTATTCAAAGATATTCTCTTAATATTGACCTGATTTTGGTTATCGTTTATCAAATTGCTGAAGTACCTAACACTTTCAATGTGTAGAAAGATGAGGAATGTGTTTTGTTCAGTATATTTCTTTAAGAAACCATGGACAAGTAGATTCCGTAATCTATTTAAGAACCAAGAAAAGCTCCAGATAAATCATTTACAAATTCTCATGAGAAATTCCTCTTTGATATGTTACATGCCTCGTACTTTTCATGAATATACTTGCGCTTGAAACCCAATTTCAGAGAATAAATGAAGCATGGCAATGGCAAAGTACTCCTTCGTTTTATTATAATAGCTGTAAAATATTATGAGACAATGCCGCAATGGAACACTAACGAAATAACTATGTACTTTCTACTATTAAAAAACAGAACAAAATAATAAATACTCTCTACTTGCTTCCTCCGCGCCCTGCCTATCGCCAATTGTGGTGACATACACATACAAAGCGAGCCTTCCACCTAACCCAACACACTGCACTCAATGTTATTCTCTAGTTATCGTCCGATTTTTCATTCTAGTGTCAAAGCCTCCAAAATTTTCCAGCAAAATGAATACGTCTAATTTCTCAGCTATAGTCAAGATCGATATGATGCACTATGACGTCACACTACCAACCCTAAAATACATATTTGCCTTTGTCTAAAGCAACATATAGATTGTGTTTTATAATTAATAGTTCAAGGCATAGATGATCGAGATTCCTCCCCTTTAGCGCATATTATCACTTACAATAATTAATTCATCATTTTAAAACGCTATTATTAATTAACGCAAACCGAGTTTCTTCTCAAATATTGTTGTAATACTTTATTCAACGGCTATTTTGTTTACAATATATATTTTATTAAAATTAGTTCTTATCAGAACCTCTAGTAAATATTCACATTGTTTGGTACGTGTATTGCGCTAAAATGCCGAAGTATATGCGTAAACAACACATAAGTATCGGCACCCTCCGCACCACACAAGTGTAATTTATTATGTAGTAATATAATAAATAGTCCGGGACGGCCGTTTCGAGGACACGATTGGTCCTCATCATCAACCGGCGACCGAATGATGTGAGAAAAAAACTTTTTCTAAAACTAAACATGCATGTACTATCCCCACTTCTTAGAACAGATATTCTTTACAAGTGCCTGTTTCTATCTCCTGCGCGCCTTGAAGCTACGACGTGCGAAAAATAACATGCATGAACTATCCCTTCTTCCGAGAAGAAATATTGTTTTACAAGTGCCTAATTCTACCCTCTACGCGTCTTAAACTACGACAGGCGAAAAACACGGCCAGATAGACGGGAAGATCTCTTTTATAACCCAAAATATTAACAAGTGCCAGCCTACTGCAAAAGGTCAAAAAGGATAGAGTACGACAACGGTCCGTTTTCTTTGTTCATCAGATTTTTATTACTTTTTATGTAAACCGTCTCGTACGTATCTTATTCTCGCGGCGACGTTACGTTTTTAATCAATTTTAAGTCCTCTAATTTAATACTATGCCCGGTTTCATTTATATGTTGTGCCACACTCGACGCGTCCAATCTGCCGTAGCGATAATTTCTTATATGTTCTTTGAATCTAGTTTCTATCGCTCTTTTCGTTTGACCAATATAGGCTTTATTACAGTGACTACATGCAATTTTATAAATACCTGACCTTTCTCCCATTTTCGGTTTATCTTTAGGACTACCGAGAAGATTTTTGAGTGTGTTGCGCGAACCGAAGCATACGTTCATATCTTGACTCTTCAAAACCTTACTCACGCCTTTCGATATGCCGTGAAAGGGGAATTTCACGAATTTCTTACTATTAGTTTCTACCGGGGTTAAGGTCGTGGAATTTCTTGCGTAAAGCCTATGTTGGACTTTCTTAAGCATGCGATAGACTTCTATAGAAGAGTAAGCTTAAGCTTCACTCATGGTATGATGGAATAATTCATGGTAAACGCAATAAAAGGAGAGAGAAAAAAATCATCAGCGTGGCTTCGAGCGTATTTTTCATATCTCCACCTTCTATCGCTGTTGCCTCACACTTAATACCACAACTTTCAAAACGACAAACTCGACATTTCTTGGCGCCCTCTAGTACCAAAGAAACGCATGCCTGTCGTTTAGTACCCGGGACCCGGGAACAGGACCCGGTTTATGTCGCTGCTTCCTGAACGGCAGGCATGCCCAATGAATAGAACATTTCATTGGTTGAGAATCAGCTTGTAAGACGTTTTGGAAAACCATCATGGATAATGCAGGTTATCAAAGTAAATTAGCAATTCAATGTACTATCACAAGCTGGAAAGCTCATTACATATTTAACCCTATTGAAAATATCTGGGAATCGCGAAGATGTATTACAATAAATATATTTTTTGAGATGGGTTTGGTGCTGACTATCATAAAATGTAGGAAGATGTGGGAAGGAGCTTTAAGCACCATCACAAGGTCAAAATGGAAAAATACAATTCGCCTTACAGAAAAAGAAGTTTTAAAGTGGGGGGAAAAGTGGGATTTGATGAAGATATCAGTCCAATAATTGTACACCTTACAGAAAGCGACTCAAGTGACAGTGATGATAGTGAATAAATAATTATAAATAAAATAGAGATGTCAGTGTCTTTATAATATTATAAAAATAAATATTATATTAGATAAACATATGTTCCGTATTATAAAAATCTTAAATTTTGTTTAAAAGATAGAAAGGTAGACCAATAAAATATATTTTGGTTATTTTACTTCTTGTTACATTATACGTAATAATATTTATTTTGATTTAAGTAATTTCAAATCGAGAACATCGCTAAATATAACCCAAGGACAAATCATATGTGATTTGACAACCGCGCAATATGTTACGTAATTAACGATTACCTGCATCGATATTTATCTTACCTCTATCAATATCTCCGTTGAAATTGATTCAGATTTCACGCGCAGTACAACTTCTTAAAAGTTACGTCAAATTTTGGAACAGCCAGTAGATATGCTTCAGTGCACCATTTAGACGCATTTAATAAATTGTTATCAGTACTTCCAATACTTATGGCATATACAGAGTGCAGAACAGATACACCAAAAAGAGGGGAATGTGAATGATTTAACGTAATATTTTGCGCAAAATCATATATTTCTCAGATGGATCGGCCGCCTCTGTATGGATCATAGTGCTTTGTAAACGTAGTTGTCTGAAATAATCTTACCTTTATTGCAAATGAGACAAGTATGAGGTTTGTAGTCAGAGTGAATCATCTGGTGGCATTTTAAATTCGACCGACATGCGAAAACTGCACCACACTTCTCGCAACAGTAAGGCTTCTCTTTGGTGTGGACCCTGCCGATGTGCGAATTGAGCCGGTACTTAGTGGAAAATTTCTCGGAGCACGACTTGCACTCATATGTAGAGTTGCCCTTGCTGTGCACGTATTTAAGATGGATCCGAAGGACTTCCATTCTGGCGAACTGTTTCCCGCACTTTTCACATATGCAAGTCCTCTCTCTGACGTGCGTTTTAGAATGGCATTTTAGATCGCCCGTGGATTTGAACGTCTGCTTGCATATCCTGCACATCATGACGAGGGCGTGGTTTTCAGCTTTACAATGGTTTGCTACGGCGTTTAGACTTTCTATCGTTTTGTTACAGTGTACGCAGATAATTGCCCTTTTCTTACTTTTCAAACGAATCACCTTTTTTAATCGTTTTTCTTTCTTGATGGGAGGACACGCGCTAGGTTCTTTTCCATAATCGTGGAAGAATGTTAGTATGTACGACGGCGCGTATTGACGATTTTTATTTTTAAGATTTTCGCTGACGCTCTCCCAAGGCAAGTTCGACGTTCTCTTAATTCCTTGCACCCCGCTCGTGATATTAGATGCACTATCCGAACCCATAGTTAACCGTTGCCTCAATAATGACGGCTGTTGAGCCTCAACTTTACTCCTAACGACGGTTTCTTCACTCGTCTTTTTTGCTTGGATAGCTTCTGGATCTTCATCATCCGTGATCTCCACTACAGGTACACCGTCCGTTTCTTGAGACATAATTTCATCTGTATTATTGGCAACTTCATTGCTTATCGATTCGAAAAATTTGTTAACTTCCAGGCTTCTTTCTTGAAAGTCATAGAATTTCATTATTGCAGACTTGCAAGCTTCGCAGATTAGTTTCGATACATCCTCTGCTTTAATCTGTAAATGGATAATGAGCTCAATAATTTTCTTGCGATACACTTGGATTTTGATTAAAATTGCATTTTATGTTAGTATGTATATTTTTTTAATGGCTGATCATGAAAGATTGTCCTCTGTAATTTATGATGTTTATCTAATTTTTTTCAAATGGAACATAAATCAGTTATTAAAAACTATTATTTCTCCCTAAGTTAGTGTTAGACATAAGACTGTTGGTACATAACTTCAACATACCAGGTGTGTCGGTAATTCCTTTCCGGTTTTTCCGGCAGATGTCACTGGCCATAAGTATGAAATGTTATGATTTGATACATATGTAATTTTATTCTACTGACATTAACCTTAAAACTACACAAGTTACGTTCCGCCAAAATAACAGCGTTATAGATTTATAATTTTTTGAAAATGTCGAGTTTTGTGCCTGAAAACGTGCATTTGCGGCACGCATTACTTTTCTTGTTTCATCAAAAGAAAAAAGCCGCTGAAAGTCATCGTTTGCTAGTAGAGACTTACGGTGAGCATGCTCCAACCATAAGAACATGTGAAACGTGGTTTCGACAATTCAAATGTGGTGATTTCAACGTTCAAGATAAAGAACGTCCTGGTAGGCCGAAAACGTTTGAAGACGCGGAATTGCAGGAGCTATTGGATGAAGACTCAACACAAACTCAAAAACAATTAGCAGAAAAGTTGAATGTGGGCCGAGTAGCAATTTGTGAACGATTACAAGCTATGGGAAAGATCCAAAAGATGGGGAGATGGGTGCCACATGAATTGAATGACAGACAAATGGAAAATCGAAAAATCGTTAGTGAAATTCTGCTTCAAAGGTATGAAAGGAAGTCATTTCTGCATCGAATAGTAACGGGTGATGAAAAATGGATTTATTTCGAAAATCCCAAGCGAAAAAAATCATGGTTATCACCTGGCGAAGCTGGCCCATCGACTGCAAGGCCAAATCGCTTTGGTCGCAAGACCATGCTCTGTGTCTGGTGGGACCAGATTGGTGTCGTATATTATGAACTGTTGAAACCGGGAGAAACAGTTAATAGTGATCGCTACCGACAACAAATGATCAATTTGAACTGTGCATTGATCGAAAAACGTCCACAATACGCTGAAAGACATGATAAAGTGATTTTGCAACATGACAACGCGCCGTCTCATACAGCAAAACCAGTCAAAGAAATGTTGAAATCACTTGGATGGGAAGTTTTATCGCACCCGCCGTACTCTCCAGACCTGGCTCCATCCGACTACCACCTTTTCGCATCGATGGGGCACGCGCTTGCAGAGCAGCACTTCGCCGATTTCGATTTCGATTTCGAAGAAGTTAAAAAATGGCTCGATGAATGGTTTAGCTCAAAGGAGGAACTGTTCTTTTGGAATGGCATTCATAAATTGCCTGAGAGATGGACAAAATGTATAGAATCAAATGGCCAATACTTTGAATAAATAAATTTTAACTATCCATTCTAAGTAACGTGTTTTCTTTAGCGAAAAAACCGGAAAAGAATTACCGACACACCTGGTAAAAGAACCTATTTATGTGGTTACAAATTGTGCGTAATATAACGTTAAATTGGTCCACATTTTTTAATTGAACAACCCGGAAATTATTTTGGTTTTGACTAAATTACTACTATTATATTAGTATAGGGAACTTACTTGTATTGGTATAAACATCTTAACAATATCCTTTAACAACTTATTCTGATATCTACAAGAAAACATATCCACGCCTCCAACATCAAAACATAGTCTGCACAGGCGACTAGCTACGTAAATTTCGTCTGTGGTCTGCAACCCGTTACCTGGAAAAAATTTCGTTATTTTCAATAAACTAAAAAAAAAAAATAAGGTGGACACTCACTAGGAGCTTGTATCATTGGCGTTACTCCCGCGAAAGCCATGATTCCATCTTTAAAATGAACATCGCAAATTCCGTAGGATTTATTTAATTCCTCAGGTTGCATATTCTTCAATTTGTCATTATCGCAAAACGAAACCCATTCAAGATACATTTTATTATCGTTTTGGTAACTTGGGAAATCAAACATGATTTTGGTTTGAGATTTACAATTGACGACACCGCACTTTTTGTTAGGTACGCTTTCCCTACAAACCCAAATCATACACCAACATAAGAAATAAAAAGGCACTATGTTGTAGGTTAAGATTATACTGCGCAATATCACAATTACCCCACTAGTATTACATCCTCCTCCGAATTAGCGTCCTCGGAGGTCAGTTCTCCCGACATTCTCGGTAAATTCAGAGTCGGCATGGCGTACGATTTCAATTTAGCTCCAGATGTACCGTGATGCGAAGTTTGAGCGCATATCTTCTCATAATCACTCTGATCAAAATGGAATTGGCAAATTTTTGCCGCATCGGCGTCGAAATCTTTCGGTCTTGCACAAGCGAATTTCCATGCTTTTCGCATGTTAGCATCTTTGGGAAACGAAAAAAAGAAATTCGGAGGTTTTTTTGTCGTTGTACAGCCAAAGACGGCGCAGCTCATTTCTTTAATCGGCGGTTGCAAATCTGACCGAAATAAACGAGGCTTTATTTAAAGTTAGGTCATTGAAAATCGCAGCAGAAATAAATCGCGATAAGCTGTAAATAAATCATAACCTTATTTGAAGTTTGGAATATATTTATCAAGGCTACTTCACGGTTTTTAAAAATTAGCTCTTTACTCACCTATTTCAAATTAACTGAAATGCATTCAATGGTTCTAGGTTTTAGCACGAATGTTACTAAAAAGGAATGAATTTGCTCCCGTCCTTTTAACTATTCTTTTGTGAAAATTAAGCTCACTGGATCTTTTATCTTTGCAATTAAATACGTGTAACAAGAGTTAAAGATTGTTCCCACGTACTGGTTTTTCTGTGATATTTTTAAATTCGCCAAACCATAGACTAATATTACACAACTGGTAGACAACGCACAACTAATCTTGTCATGTAGCACAAAATGGCCGAACTGGTATCACTTCAATGCTAAAATTTTAGTTGTTGATTAAATAAACCACTTACTTATAACCAAATATTTTACACGGAATAGCTCCGTATCTAAAAATGTTTTGTTTTATAAAAATATTAAAATTACCAAATATATAATTCTGTTAATATTCTAAAGATTTTTATGTTTGTTAGAAGTGGCGCCATCTGTTATGCAACAAATGACATAGCGTTATTAACGGCAAGTCTAGAAACGAATACTCACTTTAAACGAGATAATTGTACAAATTTTTTGGATGCAGTCGTCAATATTTATTTTACAAGAAGAGGCAACATTTTAATATCAACAATAGAAGACCAATGAATATTTTTAAATTGAATATTGAACGCATAGTAATGCAATAGGTGACCTCTAATAGTAATTCCTTGTTTACCAAATGGTAGTTCCGATATAGTTCGTTGGCAGCGTTGCTCTGCTGTACCCATAACCTTAAATCTTCCTTTGAATAGTTATGTGATTTACCTTATTGAAAAATTAAAATAAGCAACAATTGTCATTAATATAAAAAAATGGGGCGATTTTGTTGTGTCCCCGGCTGTACTTTTAAGCTCGAAAGGTGTATAATGCACGGACTTCCAACGGATGAAGAGGTACAATTTAAAAATGTGATAATCTAAAAATTATAAAAGAAATAAATTGCAATTAATTACATTTTGTAAATCGCTATAGAGATTTATGCAATGGATAAATGCAATCGGGAAACCCCATATTCCCTATGAGAAACGACGCGGTTACCTGGTTTGCGATTATCATTTCAGCGAGAAGATGAAATTCGCAGCATTTCGCAATAGAACTAATTTAAAAGCAGATGCCGTACCGAACATGCATCTACCAGTGCCTTCAAGTACGTATCTTTATGTATTATATAGTTTGCGTATTACATTAATTTATCGAGATTAAAATCAGCGCTTTCAACGATTGTTTCTGAATTTTTATTGATATCTAAGAATAAATACGGGAACGGAAGGTTTATAAACCGATATATTTCAATGGTGATAGCAAGGACTGTGGCGTAGTATGGTAAACAACACATAAGTATCGGCACCCTCCGCACCACACAAGTTTAATTTATTATATAGTAATATAATAATTAATCCGGGACGGCCGTTTCGAGGACACGAATGGTCCTCATCATCAACCGGTGACCGAATGAAGTGCTGATTCGGTGTTCATTTTGTTCTTAAATTTTAGTTGGCATTATAAGTGTTGTGGTAGGAGATTGCACGAACTTTACTTCGATCTTTGTTAGACCTAACCTCTCTATTATCTTTCAATTTTTGCCCATATCGTTGTTATTATAGCGAGGGTAATCAGTTAATCGTAAATATAGCTATGATGAACATAAAAAGATGGTAATTATAAAGTGTTGTGTTCCGAATTGTTCCGATAAGCAGGAAGTGAGGCATAGATTACCCTACTTAGATGAGAAGGTACAATAACAGTTCAGTAGGTGAATCTCAATTGTATTATTTCAATTAATTTTAATCATAGATTTATGATGAATGGTTAAGAAAAATTGGTAACCCTTCACTGAAAGAAGAGGACCCCATAAAGGTATATAAGAATCGAAGAATTTGTGGCCGTCATTTTGAAAGAAATTGTTATGTTCCGAATTCCAAGAAATTAAAGTTCCGTACTATTCCCACATTATTTCTTCCAGGTAGGATTTGATTATAAATATGTCTGTGTTATTTAACAAATAATATACACTTTTTCTTAAAGAATATAAAAACGCATATTTTACGCCGTATAGATTGCTTAATAAATTTATACGCATATCATTCATCGTATGTACAAAGAAAAAATGTCAACAGTATGATCAAATGACAATTTAGCTACTATATTACAGCGCAATCTTTGGTATAAGTATAAAAGGGTATATATTAATGTACGAACTAAACTTGGGTGCAGTCGTGGCATCAAACTATTTGTTTAATATCAAATATTCACCATAGAATTTTATAAAGTATTTGAAATAAATACTAATATATAGTCGGAATCTGAAGGAAGCTGCGTATTTCAGACATTGAAATTGGTTATTTTTAAATTTGTAACCTTAAAATGTTAGCAAGTATGCATAAAAACGTAGGTTTCCATGGCCAGAATCAGTTGAAACTAAACGTGCTCCAGGTTTGAACCGTGTCATGTCATTTTTGACAATGGTTCAAATCCGGAACACGTTTAGTTTCAGCAAGTATGCATGTTTGTATGTTTTATTATATATTCCTTTCTCATAAGTAAAATGATGCTCCTGTAGGCAGACTCGTGTTTTGTCAATTCTCAAGAAAACCAGTCAGCAATATGAACACCTTCTCGTGAGACGATTAACACGAGCGTAACTAGTCGCTGCAAAAATTTAGTCATTTTGTCTACCACTGATTTAACTCCAGAGTTCGCCAATGCATCCAGTACCATCTACAAGAGTAGAGGTTTAGAATTGCTTCGTACAAATCAAGTTCCTGTATTGCCACAATTACTTGCAATTCCCACTCAAGTACTTTATCGTTTGATGTAAAACGTATATCACATCCTATAATTTGCCTTTCTTCTCTTAGGATTTCCTTCCATAAGCTTAGAGTTTTCTACTGTCTCCAGTCATAAGATACGTAACTAAACATTAAACACATATAATTATATTGCAAATATTATGGTAAACAACACATAAGTATCGGCACCCTCCGCACCACACAAGTTTAATTTATTATATAGTAATATAATAAATAGTCCGGGACGGCCGTTTCGAGGATACGAATGGTCCTCATCATCAACCGGTGACCGAATGCTGTGAGAAAAAACTTTTTCTAAAACTAAACATGCATGTACTATCCCTACTTCTTAGAACAGATATTCTTTGCAAGTGCCTGTTTCTATCTCCTGCGCGCCTTGAAGCTACGACGTGCGAAAAATAACATGCATGAACTATCCCTTCTTCCCAGAAGAAATATTGTTTTACAAGTGCCTGTTCTACCCTCTACGCGTCTTAAACTACGACATGCGAAAAACACGGCCAGATAGACGGGAAGGTCTCTTTTATAACTCAAAATATAAACAAGTGCCAGCCTACTGCAAAAGGTCAAAAAGGACGGAGTACGACAACGGTCCGTTTTCTTTGTTCATCAGATTTTTATTACTTTTTATGTAAACTGTCTCGTACGCATCTAATTCTCGCGGCGACGTTACGTTTTTAATCAATTTTAAGTCCTCTAATTTAATACTATGCCCGGTTTCATTTATATGTTGTGCTACACTCGACGCGTCCAATCTGCCGTAGCGATAATTTCTTATATGTTCTTTGAATCTAGTTTTTATCGCTCTTTTGTTTGACCAATATGGGCTTTATTACAGTGACTACATGCAATTTTATAAATACCCGACCTTTCTCCCATTTTCGGTTTATCTTTAGGATTACGGGGAAGATTTTTAAGTGTGTTGCGCGAACCGAAGTATACGTTCATATCTTGACTCTTCAAAACCTTACTCACGCCTTTCGATATACTGTACAAATATTAGTTATACCTGTACGTAGAGGAATACTTTGGAAACCTATGCATTGTGCATATAGTAATATTCTTTTGTGCAACAGCAAAGTTTATAAACACTAACCACGTGTATGACTACTGTATATAATATTGGCGCCATCATACGTCTGTAGAGCGAATTATTTTCGGCGTGCCCGACCTTCACCATTTACATTCATCACCCTAGTCACACATGTTGTTTGCGTTTTTTTTTTTAGTGTGATGTGGTTAGATTCATTTGTAAACAGCGTTTGCTTTCGCTTTAAAATTTATTTTATAAGTAGTAGTATTTAAATTATATTTTTACAATGGTCTTCTCTTGCTGTGTGCTCCATTTCACAAACAATAATACTCAGTGCAAAATGCATAGATTTCCGAAGGATCCTTCTGTAAGTATAAGTGTTATCAATAATATAATTATAAAAATTTGTTTGATTATTAAGTTATATATCGCATGGCTGGAGAGAGTGAGCAACCCAAAACTTATGAAGAAAAGTGCCGATAAAGTAAGAGCAAACTATAGAATTTGTGATATACATTTCTCATCAAACGATAAAGTACCTGGTCGAAGTGGGTCAAATTTAAAAGCTGATAGCATACCGTCTTTAAAATTACCAGGTAAAGTACATTTTTAAAGAAATTTTCTGTAATATTTATTGCCCATGGTATATTAAGTTGGTTTACCGTAAAGAAAACTATAAAGGCATATTAATAGTATTAACTTACCCTGTAGATGGCGATAAACTACGTATTTTTTTTATATGACGTATTACTTAGTGTATTGTTTTTTAGGTTATGTTAATTTAACGTCTCTAGGTACGTTTTAATAATGTAAACAATTTTATTACACTCAGTAAGTGCATATCTAGCCAAAATTACAAATAATTTCAATCAACATGTTAAATACATAATCCCCTGTTTTAGAATATGCGTTGTTGTTCTATCAAATATTGCAAGAATCAGATTTCATATCATCGTTTTCCTAATCCAAAGAAAAATTTAGATAGGCTGAAGGTTTGGTTACAATACTGCGAGGATGAGTTGTTAAGTTATACTCCGGAAACTATTTATAAGAATCGGAGAGTATGCAAAGTGCATTTTAGACAAGATCAATTTAGCAATGGTAAATTAAAACAGACTGCATATCCTGTGTTACATATTCCAGGTTAGTCATTTTACTAAGTTTGTAAAAAATTCATCAATTTTCTTATGCTTTACTACATGACATTTGGTTGTAAAGAGCCAACATGACGATCTGTAAGAAGTTGGCAGTATGGATAGCCAAATGTAAATTCAACCAAATAATACATGCCAAAATTCGAAAGAAGTTATCGGTTATTAAATTTGTTTCCGAGTCCCAAAACTTATCAACTAGTTGATTGCTAGTGGAAATGAACAGTTACTGAGTAAAGGTTCGATCAGAAGTAGTTATTATTTTACATGTCGAGGATATGTTGAAGAGATATATTTGATGTTCAACTAATATGTTTTGAAGTGCTACTGAATTGAAATTTTCCATGGTTTAGCATTGCAATAGGCTAAAAATATTTATAATAATATCAGTAAATCAACAACAGTTTGTGATTAATTCGTTTTTATGAGCAACTGGTAGAGAGTGCTATAACTGCTGGATTTATATGTCCAATTTATATGTTGTTGAATGTTTTCGTATTTTCTATAATTTCATCTTATTATAACTTGTAGTTGGTAATCTGTGAGTGAATGAGTGAAATTTCGTTACATGCAAGAAGGTGTTGTGTTGTTGTTCTGACGAGATAAGTAGGAGATATTGTTTTCCTAAATTTAACAGTGAACTCTTTAGAATTTGGCGTAAAAATGTTAATACTCCTCGTATTTCTGAGAGAAACAATGAACAAATTTACAAATCGTATTTTGTGTGTGAGAGACATTTTGAGAAAAAGTGCGTCCTACCTGGAACAAAGCGTGGATTGATTAGGGAAGCAGTTCCTACATTGTATTTGCCAGGTAAATTACAATTACAATTCATTTAAGTAAAGAATCTTTACAATATTCTGCAGTGTATAGAATAATTACAAAACAGCAATACAAAGTCTGTTATAATTTCTCGAAGATTAGGTATTTTCAAATTATTTTAAATAAGTTATGGAAAATTCGCTATTCAATGGACCTCTTGAGGCATATTTGATAATCTCTTCAAATTCACATTCCTTTTGGAATAGAACAAATATCTCATAAAATAAACTCGGGAAATTTCCCCAAAGTACTTGTTATTAGTATGCACATATTTAAAACGGCTATATTATTGTGCAAAGAACTAATCCCTCAATAGCCTCATTGCAGTTTTAAAACATCTTAATTAATCAATTCAAAATGTTTGCGACACGAGCCACTTGAAACGACCAGTAAGGATTTGTATTGAATCTTTGAAACCGAAGGAGCTCACCCAGCATTTACTAGAATTGTCTGCTGAATTTTTCCTTTACTATTAAGTAGTGGGAAATATTATTTTTATTGTGCTAGCTTTTGTTGCGAATGAAACAAACATCGAAAGCCTGCCCTAAATTCAATTATTTAATCAGTTTAATATGCGATACATTTTATTTTCTTCGCGTCTTCCGTTGGCGAGTGTCTGTTACATTATTTTGTAACTTCGTTAGCGGTTATACGAAACAATCACAACAGCAATATCACAAAGAAATTGCGAATTAACCCTAGAAATTGAAATTCCCGCTCAATTTGGTTTTATATATTTGAACAGCGCCATCTAGTTTTGTAGGATTTACTATTTTCCTGTGCGTTGTATTAGTGGAGGAGGAATTTTATTGGTTAGGGTTATAGATCTCGGTTGTCATTACGCCAATTATGTAGGTTAATTGGATTATTTCAACGTTTATTCCACGATTTTAAAAATAGTGCGTGTAATTATCGAACGTCTACAATTTTTAAGTATTACAAGAGAAATGGGAAAACCCGGTTGTGCGGTTCTATCTTGTCAACCGAATAAAACAGATTCGAGACATAGATTTCCAAACCCTTCGAAATATCCGGTATTGTTTTGGAAATGGTTTAATATTGTAAATAACAAATCTTTGGCAAAATTGGACGATGGACGTATCTTCAATACTTACAGAGTGTGTGGGAAACACTTTTCACGAGAGGATATAAAATCCAATAATATATTACGAAGAGGAGCATATCCCACACTTTGCCTACCAGGTACTTAAATAGTATAAATAGTATGCTTTTGATATTTGTTTCATTCGTGGACGTAATTATTTTTCAATTTACGTTAATTTAATTTGCTCCCTATTTTAAATTTTACCGCCAATGGAGCTCTGGCTTTAGATGGCACTATTAATACACGCGTCCCGCGTTACGTGTGATAGTTGACAGTTGTGGTTAGAGTGTTCATTGATTTTATAATTAAATGCATGATATTAAAAAATAGAACAGAGCAAGTTTCGTGTTTGTAAATAGACTTTTTTAATAACTGATTTAACTAATGACAAATTTCATACATAATGAGAAGAAAATGTTGTATAAAAGGATGCCCGGAAAGTTCTAAAACTAGTAAAATGCATTTGTTTGCGAACCCAAAGAAGAATATTTCAAGATACTTTGCATGGCTTAAAATTGCCGAAAATAAAGAATTAGAAAATAAGTCGCCTGATTTTGTGAGCAAACACTACAGTGTGTGTCATGGACATTTTAAACCGGAACAATATTCAAGTACTGGGAGATTGTACAGCACAAGTGTACCCGTTTTAAATTTACCAAATATTTCAGGTACAATTACTTGTATTTAATATTACGCTTGCTAAAAGTTATTTGTTTTAATATATATATGGATGTCTGCTAAAGTCATCGTGGTTGGTATTATTAATAAAATGAAACCACCTTTTTCGCTAATATTAATTAAATAAAAAAGAAGAGAATTTAAATTCGCTTTTCAATGATTAGTGTGAAACTGTACCGTGAGATGACTCTGATGAACACACAGTTTTAGGTTACCTTGTTTAAAAAAAGGTAAGGAAGGTCGTTATATCATGTAAAATTAGTGGCCGAAGGCTTTGGAATGCGTGAAAAGTAATGCACAAATGTTGTTGTGTATGTCGTAAACATTCCGGAAGGACAAACTTTCATCTTCCAAATCCAAAAAGGAAAGATTTGCATAGATTTTGATAAATGGTTAAAATTTATCAATAATGCAAGGTATAATAACAAGTCCAAGGAATGAATATCTATACAGAGTAACATAAGTCGTGTGCGATTTACTTTTTGCTAGAGAAGATATCAATTTTGGAATTAATAGGAGAAGTTTACATTATTTTGCTGTTTCGTCAATACATGTGGAAGGTTGCTGTTTCACTATTACCTCAAAAATTATTAGAATATTCTAAACAATAAATTATTTCATTTGTTGTAATATTTAATTTATATTATCTAATCAAAAAATATAATGCTAAAATGGCTTAGCTTCTTCATGGTATCGATGGAATATAATTCAGGACAAATGCAACAAAAGGAGAATAAAAATACACTAACACACGGACATGTTTCTGCCTATCCGTTGTTATCAGCGTGGTTTGGAGAGTATTTTTAATTCTACCCTGTGGCGCTGTTGCCTCACAGTTAATGCCACAACTTTCAAGACGACAAACTCGATATTTGTTGGCTCCCTCTAGTACCAAAGAAACGCATGCCTGCCGTTCAGGAAGCAGCGATATAAACCGGGTACTGTTCCCCAAACCATCCCTCGAGGAGTTCTTTGACTGCTAAACACGAGATGGCGACTCTGGTAGCGCGTTGGGAAACCGCACATGTGAACATTCCGAGAGGCTTACCATGATGTATATAAATAGAACACATTAGAAAATGCCTAAAAACAATAACCAAAAAATATAATGCTAAGATTGTATACATCATGGTAAGCCTGTCGGAATATTCACATGTGCGGTTTCCCAAAGCGCTACCAGCGTCGCCATCTCGTGTTTAGCAGTCGGAGAACTGCCCGAGGGATGGTTTGGGGAACAGTACCCGGTTTATGTCGCTGCTTCCTGAACGGCAGGCATGCATTTCTTTGACACTAGAGGGCGCCAAGAAACGTCGAGTTTGTCGTTTTGAAAGTTGTGGCATTAACTGTGAGGCAACAGCGATAGAAGGTAGAGATAAAAAATTACTCTCGAAACTACGCTGATGACGCCGGGTAGGTAGAAACATGTCCGTGAGTTGGTGTATTTTTTTCTCTTCTTTTGTTTCGTTTGCTGTGAATTATTGCATCAATATCATGAGGAAGCTTTAAGGCCATCTTAGCATTATATTTTTTTGGTATTATTTCTAAGCATTTGCTGATGTGTGTTTTGGTTTATATTATCTAATCTATTTACAACTAAGTTGTATGTTATGAAAAAATTGTGCAATATCCAGTAGGTTGAATTGTTAATTTTATTTAAGCTTTTATATAACAAATAGTTACATTAGTAGGCAAGTCATTGTGGCTGTTTAATGCTCATTTTATTATTAAGAAACTTATCGACATTACATTTACTGCATACATAAGTATACATCTTTTTCAATAATATATCGAAATATTCAAATAGTAACTAATTGTAGTTATTTTTTCCTTGCATGACAAGACACTTTGGAATCCTCCCTATAATTTTTTGTTTGTTGATGTTAGCAATATATTGCAAAATATATAAAACTCGTTAACTAGTTAAAACCTCCCACTGCACCTGCATGGATGCACTCGTGTGTATTTAATCTTATCGTAAATGCAATAAAATATTGAATAATGTTAGTGTAATTTATTTCCTACCAATTTTTCTATCCTAGAATAAATATTCCTTTAAAACGAAATACAAATTTGAAAAACATGCTAAATACATCTGATAGAAAATCTACTATCGTTTCTGATTCTCCCATTCTTATTTCCAGATGTTGGCGAAGGAACCGAACAACGAGCTGAGAAATTGAAACTCATTGATGAAGTAACTACTGCATGTAAGTTCCGAAAATATTATCTACGTAATTATATTATATTTAATTTTATCTTAGCCAGTGGCAATATAGATTTACCAAGAGTCCACTCGACAGGTGTTCATAACAATATTACGCTTGAAGATCCTACACCGAGTAAGTTTTATTGTGTGATTAGTGAACGTGAAACTTAATTTTAAAATTATAGGAGAGCAAGTAACCAACCAGGATTTACTTAGAACATTATTGGATGAGGTACCAGACTTACCAAAGCAGTTAGTAGATGCTGATGATCCTATTATAGATCTTTGCTCAGATGGACCAAATGATGCTATTCCGGTAGATAACACTCTACAACCTGTTTTATATATAGAACCTATGAAGGATAATACAATCAGCAAAGGTATATGGCGCAATTTTCTAATTTGAAAATCTTCCTATTGATGACGCTGTTGTTTGCTATTAGGTATTGTACAAACACATACAGAGAAGAAAGATACATTTAGCTTGTCACCTGACAATATTAGTAAGATATGTAGAACGTGTTTGAAAGAAAGGGAAGTTCTGGATATATATGAGCATAAATACGATGATGTGCCATTCTCTGAAATTATAGAATTGTGCACTCCAGTTAAGGTAGGAATGACAATCTCTGAGCACACTGAGTTTTGCTAGTTAAGTATGGCTTTTGGGCAAAGAATAACAAGGTATACAGTTACAATTGAAATAGAAATATAAAAATATAATAATTAGCTGACCATTGTATGCGTACTTTTATTTTTATATAAAAAAAATCTGTTCCCAGTTAGAAGAAGACGCCGCTCTCTCGAAAAACATATGCAAAATGTGTATTGGCGAACTACTACAAGCATATGACTTCCGCTTAAGATGCGATAAATCCGAAAAGACGTTAAAAGCCTTCCAAACTGAGCTTGCAAAATCGATAGCGCGTACGGAATCTTTACAAGAAGACTACGTGCCTCCATTTCTGCCCTTTCACGATTACGAAGCGACGTTAAATGAGGAGGAGGTTCAAAATACTATCCTCGCAAGGAAACGCGCTAATAGAAAAAGATTTTATCTAGTAAAAGGTCCCGCCGATGGCAAAGGGATAAAATTATCTGAAATCGACGAAAATAATGCTAAAGCGTTAATGAACGATAGCACCCGGTCGTTAATGACTGTTAGAGTCGGAAACGCCCTTTGTAATCTTACGAAAGGAGTCTTAAAACCTGGACAGCAACTGACAAAGGCTGTAAAGGATAATTTGAAGAACGCGTTGGTTCGCAATCTGAATAAGCGGAAGATGCTAGCATATTCCCAATGGATAACACCTGCAATTCGATCGGTTATAGCTGGTAGACCCAGTCCCAATGTGCGCTTGTTAAAACCTAAGAAACCTAGAAAAAAGAAGCGCCCTCTTAGTGATAAACCTAAAGATCGCAAGCTTATCTTTCCGGGAGTATGCGAAATCTGTAACGAGCCTTATAATAATATAGACGAATATCGCCACCATGCCAATGTTACCAAGCACTACCTCAATCCTTACGTTTGCGAGAAATGCGGAAAAGTCTTCGGCGATAAGCACCGTTTGAAGACACATTGGGAGATCCACCACGAGACCAACGAAGCGCATATGTGTGAAATTTGCGGGAAACGCTTCAAGACCCGCAGTTACTTGCAATTCCATCTCAAAGGACACACTCAAACCGCCGCCAATAAGGAATTTAAATGCAAAACATGCGGTGATGTCTATCTTAGGTTTCAAGATCTCATGCTGCATAATAGGAAAGTACATCCCACTACTGAAAAAAAGCATTGTTGCGAATTTTGCGGGGAGTTCTTCTCGAGAAAGGATACTTTGAGGCACCATAGGAATAGAGTGCACTTGAAAATCCAGCGTCAGTTTTGTCATATTTGTGGAAAAGGTAATTTCTTTTTTTAATTAAAGGTACGGCTTGGTAAATGAATATAAATAAATAAATATATACATAATGTATAATATAGCATGTTTTCATTACAGGTTACCTGTACAAGAGCTTGTTAAAGAAACATATGGTTGTCCATTCAACATTAAGGTTCGACTGCACCTTATGCAATAAAACATTTAAAGCGGAACATCGGTATATGAGGCACATCAAAAATCAACATCCAGGCACCGATCCAAGTACTAAAGAAGAAAATGAGATCCTACAGATCACTTGTGCGATTTGCAATAAATCCTGTCGGAATAAACAGTTATACTCATTACATGGCCGGGAGGACCATGGTATAGCTTTCTGCATCTACTGTGATAGTAAATTCAAAACTGCAACGGACTTAGATGATCATATTAAAGAGGAACATAGTGAAATTCCAGATTTTTCCTGTCGATATTGTGGGAAATGCTTCTCGGAGTCTCATCTGCTATACTTTCATTTACGAACACATAAGCCAAAGTACTATGAATGCTCCCTATGTTATAAAAAGTTTCCCAATAGTGTTCGATTGAGAATCCACATGGTTATACATACGAAAGAGAAACAGTATAATTGCAGTTATTGTGATAAGTCTTTTATGTATCGTGGCAGTGTTGTTATACATGAACGTCTTCATACTGGTGAACGGCCATATGTGTGTGATATTTGTGGAAAGGGTAACGTATGTTCCAGTTCATATAAAAGGCATCGACAGACTCACGCTCTACCAGTGGCAGTTAATAAAGTACTTACAATAAAAAATGAACAAAATCTTGCAATAGAATCGCTTAATACAATAAGCGAAGGGGAACATCCAGAAGTAGAGTACGACATGTACACTGCAGTTAGTTGTAAGGAGTTTGACGGAATCAGCCTGGGTGAAGTGGAAATAGCTCAGAACTAAATTTTAAAATACAGAAAATTATAATTTATTGCATTAGCAAAAAATATTCTTTATTGTTTTATTTTTAGAATGTTTCATTCCATGATCTTTTTGAAGAAATAAAAAGAACTTTTAGAAAATTATGATGAAGTCTAATCTTGAAGGGTGATACAAATACTGGACGCAAAACCTCTTGACCGACGTCACAATAGACCTATTCCGATCGAATTCTCAGTTAGTGTAGAGTAGCGTTGCGTAGCAACCTTTCAAATTACGAAAAATATACGAAGACACATTTATATTGCAGTAAATTCCAACACGTAATCTTGATGCTGTTTTTGTGTATCCAAGTTAATTCAGAGGAAATCGAGCGATTTTTACAAAAAGAAAAACAATCGACATTTAAGAGGATCTTTTACTTTTTACAAAGGTATCTAAATGATGTTTAGCAATAATTTTCAACACTGACCCATCTCTCATTCTTCGTTCAAAAATACATTTCCGGTAACATTTTAATAACGATATATCAGTTTCCGTAGGCTGAAGGAATGCATCTAATGGACTCATTAGCTAAAAATAAACATGCCATTAATCTAACTAATCCATATAAAACAGAACATACCTGATTTTCTGTAATGTTGCATACTTCGACAATCCCACCATATTCTGACCATAACAGCTTACGATATTGAATATTATGCTTCTGCATCAGTGGTATCAATATAAAATTGCTAAACAAAGAATCTCCGTAGCTAACCCCTTGATACTGCTCCAACAGTTGCGTGTAGAAATCTTGGAAATTAGTTAAGCCATGCACAGACTTTTTAAAATCTAATTTCTTTAAATCGTTGGATATAAAATGTTTAAAGCAAACTTCGAGGAGATTCCGTACTTCCGTGACGAAAAATAAATCGTCACTGACTAGGAATACACAAGCTAAGCGACAATATTTGTCTGCTGAATTGATTAAGGAAGCTAATGAGGAGAAATACTTTTCATAAATGTAAATCCATCGTAAGCAATTTTGAATGATGAATGAAAGCTTTGTTTCCTCTAATTTTTGGTCTCTTTGACTGTTCGCATAGAGTACAACAATAGGGCTATAGATCCAGTCGACAGGTATAATATTTCCTTCCTTTATATCGATACACAGGTTATTCTTGAAATCATTAACATTCTGGAAGAATAAAGTTGTTAGCTAGTGATTACTAATTTAGGTTTAAAATTTGATTTTGAATGATTTGGAAAGTACACTAACCAATTTCAGTCCTAAAACTTCAATATATGTTGAAAAAACATTATTTAAGTTATCGATACAATCTCTTAACATGGAATTATTCCCTTCGATCTCTAAATTTTGCATTAATGCATGACTGGGATAATAGTCCTTATTGAATATGATATTCTTCAAGATCCATTCGATGGTTTCCTTTTGCATCGAATTGAATATAGACAAACATTTCACAGCGATGTCGTAGAATATTGAAGTGTCGATCATCTTGTAAATTGAATAGGATATCCTTAAAACATTAACTAAGAACTCACTCTCGATATTCGTAAACCAGTTCGATGTTAAATTATATTCTTTAGTTAATCTGATGATTTCAAGGTATTTGTTAAGATTCTCCTGTTTTAAAAACAATAATTTCATCTGGAAAAGGAATAATTAGAAAATAAATTAATGAAATGACCGTAGGTACCTCTTCACATTGTGTTGTTACGATAAAATGTGACAAACAATTTAGAAATGGTAAGCAACTATTTGTTTGTAAAAGTGGAACTATATGCTCTGGTGCATTCCATACAGCTGCCTCTACGGTTAGTAGATTTTTGCAAGGCTTATGTGGCTCCTGTTTGCAAAGAATATTCGATCCAGATCTAAAAGATTCAAATGAAACCTTAATTTTTCATTTAATTCAAACGAAGAACTTGCCTGATATGGGATGTAACCACTCTAAACCCTTCAGATTTTATTAACGTTTTTACCATGTTATCGATTTTGTTATGGTTAACATTGTTTTTATTATCATATATTGATGAAAGACAATATAATAGCGATGATATTATAACTAACTTCCCACACTAAAACGATTACATAGAAACATTTGATGTTCAAAACAATAAATACGCACCAAAAACGTGGTAGAATTATTAAATTGCGTCGCCCATTTGTTCAACGCTTGATTGGTCAACAAATCAATATAAGGCAACATATAGCAATTCTGTCTTTTCGCCATAGATCCTACCAAACATAATATAGCAGCGACATGTCCATGCATCGTGTAAGACGTGGAAACATCTTGGTTCGTATTCTGAACATGGTAATGCAACATTTGTAATAATGCTGGTTGAACCGCTCTAAAAAATTAATATCATTTACAATTTCGTCCAAAATGGTTTAGCAATATAGTTACAGAAATTGTTCCAGGGCTAAATCGTAGTGAATGAAAACATTCCACAAATGCAAGC
This sequence comes from Marronus borbonicus, assembly GCA_902655005.2. NCBI lineage: Eukaryota > Metazoa > Arthropoda > Insecta > Coleoptera > Scarabaeidae > Marronus > Marronus borbonicus. The sequence continues at coordinate 4,152,754 of LR737386.1, forward strand.
TTTCGATCTGCAACTGTATACTGGTAGTGTTTGATGAGTAGTGTTCATTTGATAAATACATCAAAATTGAATCCATGATGTTATACCTGTACAGAAACAAATTTGATCCATGTTGCAAATTGAAAAAGTAGGTAATACTTACTTATTTACAAGTTTTAATGCGATCTTCTTATCCCGTGTCGATAATATCCTACATAACTTGATTGCTTGTTTCAAGGGAACGCCGTAATTTAGATTTGAAACATCTAGGAACAAATGAATTTTTCACAAAAACAGATGTCGATCAACTCGGATAAAACGAACTTGAATAAATTTACCGATGTGTTCGTTTTAGGCAAGCGTTCGTTATAAACGATGTTATGTTATTTTTGTGTCTTAATAAGTTAAATTTATTTATCGCAAGTCAAGTAAACTCATCAAACCGAGCCAACATTCTGAAATCTTCATAAAATGATTAAAAAATATATGATTTTATTAGTAAAGTACTTGCATATTGGCTACGCAGATGTATCACAAGGAACTACATTAATTGATACATGAAAGAGTATTCATTGGAAACATTCTGAAAACTTGTATGTATGCTAAAAATGTTAGTGTTTGCACAATCAAACACTAACATTTTTCATCAAGTTCATCACAGCGAGAATGATTAAATTTTCCTAAATATTGTTATTAAATTTATAGCTATACTGAGGATGAAACAAAGGAAATTCGCTCCAAAAAGTTGGTGTTTGAAATAAAGAAAATACATGACATCTAACTTGTTTGCCTTTTTAATTGGCAGAGTCTGAGCAGGGAACTTGGGGAAGACCCTAAAGTCGTCCCTAAGTCGTTAAAAGCAAGTGTTCGTTATATCAGAATTCATCTGCATTATCAAAAGTGTGTTCGCTCGGCTTACACTGAATGCTCAAATGCGCGGTCGTCGAAAGTCAGCGAGAACTGATGAAAGCAGAGAGTGAGAGGGTCCGTGCCCCAACAACCTGACTTATCGACTCGAAAGCGCACAGATGCTTAAATGTGAAGAGATCGTCGTTGTTTCGCATCGTTCACAAAGATTTACACATGCATCCGTATAAGATTCATCGACAACCTCTTATTCTCTGATGAGACTGGTTTCCGCCTAAATGGCCATGTTAAACAAAATTGTCAATACTGGTGCGAAGGGAATCCTAAAAAGAAACATCCAAAGATCTCTGCGTAGCCCGAAAGTCACAGATTGGATTATTCCCAAAAAGTGTAGGCCAGGTAAACAAACTTAATGAATGCATAAATTTTGAAGAAGTTGGTGACCAAAAATATCTACACAAAGGGTCACGGTTTCTAAAACAACAAAAACAACTAAATTAGATGATATTGGGTACTATGAGTTATAATGAGACTACTGTAAATCTCAAAAATCGTGACACCTTGTACAATGATATTTTCGGTTAAAGAAGTTCCAAACCAACTCTCAAACATCGGTGAACCAAATACCCTGCATACAAGTGCTTCATTTGTGAAAGCCCATTGAATACCATTTCTTGCTTAAAACAAAAATCTGCTAGTTCGACTAACACCTTTATTAAAGCAATTAATGTTAATCGAATCTTTGCGGCAATATGATTTTGGATAGTAAAGACAGCGCATTACATACTTTCTTTGAAGACTCTCGGCACAAAATGAGTTATTATATTTGAAATTAATCCCTCGCACTCGAAAATCAAAGTAGATATCCTTTCAGAATCTCTAGCAAGTCGAATCAATATCTCCAAACAATAACAAATGGTTTCTAATGTAGGTTTCACTGTGTTAATTATGTATCTGAAATTATCCAAGATAAATCAATGTTGCGAGATACATTCGTGGATTTCTACCTGATACGTGTCAGAATTTCTGTTCGCATTAAACATTTAACAAGATTACTTTCAGCTAACTGTTGATCCTTCACTGTATTATCATCATCTCTATCTATTTCTTCTGATGATAACGTTGGTTGTATTACACCATTACCGAAATTTAACAAACCATCTAAACAAGCTTCGTCGATTGGATAATAAAATAAATTCCTCATTGCTTTGATACTTGCATTCAACACAGAAGGTGCATTATCGTCTAGAGAAAATCGCAAAATGAAGAACACCTGTTCTATGGGAATATCTATTATGTTATTGTAAATCCCTGATGTTTCTAATGATACCAGGTTAGCTATTGAATTTAATGCGGTTATTTTTTGTTGCATTATATTTGATCTAAAATAATAAATTATTATTACGTTATAATTATGGGAAAAATATTACCTGGATAATTGAAATAATTCTTGTAACGTATATCCTGGCCTTTCAGGTTCATCACCATGATGATACAATGTTCTATTTCTTTCATTGATTTCCTTCTCTACATAAGGTAATAACCATCCAGCAAAATCAAATCTAAATAATGATATCGAGTTACGGAGAGCTTTCGAAATATTAAAATCATAGATACAAATTCATACCTAGCTTCGTAATTGTCTTTCTTTTTTAATTCACTAAAATTAACATCTTTCATCCATGCCCACTTTGTTATTTCCATCTTATCAAAATTTAACCATTGCTCAGCTTCGGGTTGGCCTAGAATCTCCGATACTGTACTTAAACTCTGAGGCGTTAGCCCTTCTGCAGCTTGCACTTGTTCCTCCATTGTACTAAGAGGTTTATCCTGTATTATGTTTAATTTATGTCGTCTAGATTTTAAATAAGCTACGATTGCAGGATCCATGGTTGATATTAATTTGTCTTGTTCTTCTAATATTTCATTTTCATTCATTTCACTGAGACAATTTATATTCTCCTTATGTATAGAGTCACGCTCATTTCCAGTAACGATATAGCTTTGGGATGGCAAGTTTTTCATAGCTTCACGAGTACTTTTGGTTTCATCACTAACGTCCATTTTCTCTACAGCATTACCTGTTTTTAATTTCTTAAATTGCGAAAATATACTACCTGATCCAGGCTTTACTGTTGTCTAAAAATAAATATTTTGCTAGAATTAAAAAGAAATTATATGGTAAATTAATACTTCTCTTCTCTTAGCTACTGGAAATCCAGACTTTTGTAACTTAAGCGTAGAAGGTTTAAATTCTATTATTTCCTTTTTCTCGACAATTTTGCCGAGATTTTTGTAATTTGGTACCTCTTCAAAAGTATTCGATAAATGTTCTTGTATTCCATCTTCAATATCTTCTTGATTTTCTAATACTTGCTTGGCTAAATATAAATTATATTATTTATTTAATTAAGGCGTTATTATTTGATTTACTAACATGATGCGTCAATCTTTGCTGCTGGAACAACTTTATTTTCGGCTTTATTTTTAAAGAACGCCTCTTGTAATTTTAATAGGTCCTCTTCACTTTCCCCACGTTGAGGTCTTTTGTACATATTTCGTTGTATATAAGGAAAATAACGATGTTTTATTGCAAGAATTGTGAAATACTTTTGAGGGAATTTATTGAGGTTAGAACTTTGGAATTGTCAATTACAAAAAATAATAGCAGTAAATCTTATAGATTTCTATATTACCAACTGCAAGAAACATTAGTTGTGTTCATAAACTGATGTAGTTAGGCAACTCCCAATGCATTTTTTCTTCAAAAGCTCTGAGTGGCCTTTATATAATAAGTATAATCTCTGCGTTGCATTTCGTATGAAAGAGTTATTTAAATAAACGTTTAAGTATAATAAATTTTCATTTAATTTGTTTGAATTTTCAATATATCAAAATGCGTTAACATGAAGAATAACCATGGGCGTAGTCAGAGGGAGGCAGGGAGAGGCCATTCAGAAACTTACAAATCGAAATTAATGCAATAACATTCAAAGTAGTGGTACTTGCTTTTGAAACCGATTACATATATTTTCTAGTTATTCTATTTTCAAGTAGGCCCGTTTCACAATACATCGTTTCTAATAGCGTAGTCCGATGTCATGCTAAGAGCGGGAGTTGCATGTTACATCGAGAAACTCAGAGCAATAATTTTGCGTTGTATTAATGACCTTATCAATATATAAAAACAACAGTCAGTTGCACTCGGAACATTTTTTATCGCTCTGGCTAGAGGAGCAAAAGCCGGTACAGAAAAACATATATCTCCCAATGAAACGTGACTAATACTTCGCGCAGATCTGCGATTTAGAAATGCAGGCTTCTACAGCAGAATACGTTATAACGAAGCATTTACTAGCGCATGCGCATTTATTACGCAAATCGGAGTGGAACTAATGACGCGTTTCCTTCAAATTCGCTTGTCGCTGAGTGGCTGCTATCTATTCGCCGAAACCTGTACAATGCGGTTGTTTTCCTACATGCTACAGCTGAGTAGTTGCTACCAACATTTGTTCGTCGTTCGCTGGTCGTATCTTTGTTTACAATTATTTTTTTCTTCCCGTCTCTCATTTCCTTGCATAAAAAATAGAAGGTAGATCTTGATAAGTGAATATCATTAAAATGAGTATTTTTCTATTAACTGTAGGATATTCGCTGGTGAATAAAAGTACTGACGTGTTTGAAGGAAAACGTGTCTTGGCGAATTAGTAGCAGTCACTGGCGGTCAGCGAATTTGCACCGTAAGATACGAGTGCTTTGAATTCGCTATATGGGACTTCATAGCATACAATGCTCTGCCACCCACAGGATTTTTGCATTAATCATTTTGCCGCTCTAGATATATATTCGCACGCGCAAACACGTATATTACGCGGTGACTAAAATATCGCCGCAGCGGAAAGGTTAACAGAGAACCCAGAATGTGCGCGTTTTTTCGTTACTTATTTACAATAGTATAAAGGGATTTGCAAATAAAACAGGATAAATTCGACAAAACAATTTTTATTAAAGTAAAATACGCAATACAAAGTAATCACTCATGCACATAGGGGTGTGTATGTGTAGTAAATATATATATATTTTCTTGTATACAGCGAAATAAAAGAAAAATTTAAACAAACAATCCATATTTTTTTCTATAAATGTTTTGTTTTTTCTTGTTTTGTATTGTTTATATTATATACTTTTCATATATATAATAATTAAGCAATAATAATAAATTTAATGTGGAATACAGTTATATATAAATACTATTTAACAAAAATACAGCACCATGACCATAAGTTAATTAAGAGTTTTCATTTTCAGAATGAAATGCGGATGCTTCCAACAACACTTTTTTTAAGAGTAACGTTAGAATATAAGGGAGGATATGGAATAATAAACTTAATAGAAGATAACGAAAATAGAATAATAATAATATTAATAATAATGTTGATTATAAGAAAACAAGAGTAGATAATTCTTTTTCTAAAAAATAATCGATTAACGCAATAAAAACAACATTGAATTCACTTTTAAAGCATACGCATTTCATTTCTGTATAGCTTTTATGTTTGAAGTCGCTACATAAATGAAAAATTAATAATAATATTATAGTATACGAAAAAACAAAGGAAATATTATAATAAGGCAACCTTTCGCAAACCACCCTCGAATTTTACAACGTCCAACTCTGCTCTTATCGATTGATATTAAGCAAGATGGCGAGCAACATGTGGAGAGATCATGTTGCAGAGGGATGGCTACAAAGTTGGCGTCGATAAAATTCAAGGGAGCATCACAATAGTAAATATTATTCGTCATGTTGTTCGTGGATCGTGTTGACTTCGCTTTTGAGTGTTCCACTCCTCAAAATCGAGTTAGCACGATCCACCCTCGATTCGCAAACATCACAAACCTTTTTTTTTCTTTATTCATCATTATGTATTATTATACGTAGTTTTATAACAAGGAAAATATAAAATATACATGATACTTCTCATCCCTTTAGATCATGTGCGTGTTCTATCTCATTTCACATATATATATCTTTTTTTTTCTTCTTTATATTAATATAATAGTATCGTCAACTTTCTCAATATACAGACAAGTCTCTCTTTTTTTAGTGATCGTATAGTTCTGTTTCGAAAAGTATTAAACAGCACGAAAACCTAAGCCTAATTACGTAATTTCGTTTTACGATATATCCCCTCTACATTAATAAAAAAAAAACACAAAAACGATTAACACGATGTAACGAAGTGATATAGGAAAGAAACACAGTATAGTAAAAAATAGATTAGGAAGTCTTACGAACTAAATCGATAACGCGAGTTTGCTTCATCTTCACCGATCGATCTAAAAGTATAAACGCGAGCAACGCATATAAAAAAGGAGGTTCCGTTAAACAAATGGAATGGACAGATATGTACACAAAAGAACAAGAAAAAGGTACGCATAGTATAAACTGTGTGAAATAACCGAATTAGTCAAATATCTTTTACGTTTTGCATCTTTTTTTTAATATTTAAACAGGAGGCGGACCGTCAGGATATCTTAACATCGGCGTCAGGCTATTAGCGAAATTCATTACTAAGGAACACGAATTATCATCCTCCGCATAGGGATACAACAACGCGAAGGTCAGGGCCAACAGAAGCGCTTGCATCACTAGAGACGCTCTCAATATTCTATAGCTCTTCTTTCGAGGTTTCGGCGAGTCCGCGTCCTCATCTGTAGTACCACCACCACTGGAAAAATCGAGAAAAACAAGCATTGTTTAATTATGTACAATTATCGCTCAAAAGAAAAAAATGAAATATGGCAAATGAAATGAGTGTTAAAATTTGATGGTAAACGTAAGAAATTGCCGAGATTCTATTTCGAAAATTAAACTAATATTTTTGCTCTATATTATATTTCTCTTATATTTCTAGCAGGATAGTTTGGATAAAGAATATTTTCTTTTGTGTGGTCAATCTTCCGAAAAATTTGGTTACAATAACCAATGTACACTGCTGATATTCTATTTAAAATAACGAGATTTAACAGAACACTCTGTATAATAAAAAATATTCAAATTCAGAAAGATGCAAAGATGCATTTCAATTGATGTAACTTTTATTCAAAATATTTCATTATAAAATTGATAGAGAAAATAATCCGCGGTCAATTTTTATAAAGAGGCTCTGTATTTTTTTAGTTGTCAATGACATATTGTGAATACAAATAATTCTATTTCATTAAAAAAAATAGATCCCAGATCAAATTTTTGAGATTTTTGGGCTTTCAATATATTTTAAAAACAGTTGGAGCCAAAATTTTGAACCTTTAATCAAAGCGAAAATAAAAATTTTAAGCTTAAAAACCGTTCAAAGCTCAAACTACGAAAATAGAACGTGGCTAATATATCATGGCACTTGCGGTACATGAGCATTGCTTTAAATATCAATGCCAAACTAATTTAAGAGAATTCCAGTTAAATAACAAAAGACAAGCTTCATTTTATGCAACGCTAAGTGCTATCAGATATTAGTTTGGTTCTAATTCGTTGTGTGTCATTAGCTGTGGGTGATGGGTGGTTAGTATCTACCGTTGTAGTGGAAGTAGTGAATAAGCTCTATTCTAATAAGGAAAATAAAATAAAATTATATTTACGTGTTCTTTTCGCCGTGCGACACGTCAGGCCCTGGCGTAGCTCTGGCTTGGTCCTGAAGCTGCCCAAACGCAAAGAAAGGTGAAATTGTGCACTTACAACTCATTACCATAGTAGTAGAAGTAATGTGTGTATTATGTGTGAGATTAATACGAAAATAATATAAAAATAAAATGAAATCGAATTAAATACTGGAAAAATCTCTAAGGTTTACACAAAGAACAAATTAATAAAAAAAAAGGACAAACAGGGACAATTTCGTAGCTCACTAGACAAAACTACTGAATTTAATCGACTAATATCGTATCTAGATAGCAGATTAAAAGAAGCGTTTTATATTTTGGTTAGTTAATAATCCATAAGAGCGGACGATACATATTCTTAATATATATTGTTAAACAACAAAAAAATATGCTTCTATATATTATAAGGCAACTGTTTCGACTCCTTTAAACAATAGGCTGTTAAAATCGAGTAAGACAAACGCAAAACCATAAAATCGATTAAGCAATCACAGCTACACATATAAGTCATAGTAGTAAGTAATAAAAGAACCATCGTAATTATCAGCTACAACACGAAGATGCGAATATTCAGTTTTTTTTCGGGTCGCACGGTATAATTTCACAAATTTAAAAAATTTTTATTGGATGAAAATCTTTTGAGGACGCAAAATTGGGTAAGAGGGTAGACATTCGATTCTAATTTTGGGAAATTACTCCTAGTTAACATTTTCTAGGTTGACAACCATGATTTTTCTTGAACGAAAGAGGCCCACCCAAAAAATCGAACTTGATTTAACATCCAGTAATATTTCCCAATTTTGCTTTTGTTGTAAAGGTAAAAAAAAAAAAAATGTAGATCTGCGATTGGAAGTATTTCTGAACTAAATATTCGCAACTGCATTTATGAAACAAATCAAAATTACATCGTCATAAAATCTATAATAGCATAAAAACATAATGATAGGACATTTTCTCTAATTACGTAAGTTGTGTCGTGTGATTCTCTACTTTGTATATATCGTAAAGATCTACAAAAATAACGCATCTCTTTCCCTATATAATATATAGCTCTATAAATACCAATTCTATAACAAGACAAAAATAGGCATCATTAATAAATATATATATATAAGATAAAATTCCTTTTCTAACACTAGCTACATACGTCTAATAACGAATAACCAGTAATATAATAATTAGATTTCTTTTCTTTTTCTCTATAAAATAGTACATCTTTTTAGCAAACTTACGTCGTAATTCATTGTCTGTAACGAGGTACCAAAAGTACTCGGAGGCGACACCAGAGGGCTGCTAATTTCGTTGGGGTCTTTCCCCAAAACGGAACCGAGTTTTAGGATGTATATTCCGGTCAATTTGATGAGAGATTGTAGCTTCAGTCGGAGCTCGGATAATTGGCTATATTTCAACTTGAAACGTTCAGGGATCTCCTGGTTCTTAAAGAGGGCCTTAGCGGTCTCGTGTAGACTCACTACACGCGGCTCACATCTTTCGAGTTCCTTACGGATTTCTTTAAAACGATAGTACTGGGAGTCGAGAATATCAACGTCTACGCCCAGATCCACAGGCTCTGTATCTTTGATACGTTTCTCGGTCTTCGACAACCAAGCGACTAGATCCAAAATTAGTGAGTGGAATGGCTGATTCTAGAAGAAAAAGGAAAGAATACTCTGTAGCAAACAGTATAGAATTAAAACTTATTGTAAACAAATGTAATGTTAATGGTCAATAATTTTCTATAGGGTGAACACCAAAAAACACGCGGCGCTTTCGGTTTTTGAATTAAATCAAGTTTGATCTTCAATTCTGAGCACCCTATATATTTTAAAAGGCTTCTGATACCACGTTTAAATAAGTTAACATCTAGGTTATTGATAGATTTTTAAAAATTGCCAGGTTCAAATATTTGAGGTTAAATAAAGTGTTTGAGCGTTACTCACAAATCAATTTTGAAACGAACAACCTACTACCAAACTATTAATATTCACCTTCAAAAAGAACTGATGCGTCAAAGACATATTATAATCTAGTAACAGCAAGCACTTACATCTAGCAAAGCTTTTTGCAAGGACACTTCCCACGACGTGGCATTCTGGCAAATGACATCCCACCTCTTATTACTTTCCTCTAGCCTTGTCGTGAAAAGACTTGCTTGCTTCGTATCTTCGCTATGCTCGATTAGGTGAGTTCCAACAATGTTTAGAGATCTCAAAATACTTCGGTGACTATCCAACTCCAAGAGGAATTGCTTATGGTCCTGTATGATGTCTTCCAGTAATTCTATATGGACTGGAGGTGAATGCTGCGTGCTCTGTAAGCCTTCAGCGGCTTGCAGCCATTTATCCAACCTCCAAAGATCGTTCTCCAGTTGGTTCCAATTGCGCTTGGCGCAAATTGGACAGAGTAATCTGCCAGCTTCGCTATAAGTTTAAAGAAAATTGATTTATATCATTCAGTATTAAGAATTAATTCAAGCGTGGTGTATATTATTTACATTTGGGTAAGTACATCTTGTTGGAGTGCAGAAAAAGGGTCAGTTCTGTGAATGTGTGAGAAGTTAAAAAATTATATGTACACTTACTGGTTGCAATAAAAAATATATGCTTCATGTGTTAAAGGCCTGTTAGAAAAGAAAAAGAAACAATGCATAAAAGCATAGCTGCCATATTGAATTGAGTTTAAGAAACGCAAAAGAGGTCTAATAGTTAGTTTAAACATAAAACTTGAAAATAAGCATTTTTTGGGAATAAATGAGAACACAAGAATATATACAATCAGGTTGTGCAAAATTAATCAAATAGTTGGAAATTGTTTTAAAAACAAAAAAAAAGCTTTAATAGTATTTAGGAAAAAATCTAAAAAGTTAACTTGATTAATAGATCATCAACAGCAATTTATTTTTCATGTAAAAATTGATATGACCAATTCGAATTAGATGAACATGATTATGTTTTCAGCAAATTTCAGTTTGGATTAATGTTTTAGTAATTCTCAAAATTGGCTGCTCAAAATATCTGCTTTAAGCATTTCAATTACAAGAAATTATTTTAAAAGACCAAACATTATTCCAAACTACTTTGTATTATTAGAAGCCCACTTATAAATGTACAAAACCACAAATTAACCGACAAACATCCAAAATATAATGCATCCTTACCTTATTCCCCGTATTTCTTCTTCGCGTTTCTTGGCACTCTCGTTTAGTAACCTGAATTCGTTAACTAACACCTCCACTTCTTCCGTTTTAGCTTCTTCGTCGCTAGCTTCGCATTCATCAAGAAGGAGGTTGTGCAGATGGTCAACTTGTTCTACGGAACTCTGGCAGGATGCTGAGATCTTGGCTATCTTACGTCCCAAACTGGACAATTCAGGTGAATACTGTTGTGGAATGTTTTTATCGACGCTGTCTCTTAGATTGGTCATATGGATGTTAGCCTCGTTTAACGCTGTTATCAGCTGAAGGATATATGCATCTTTAGCACTTATCGAGGTCATACACTCCAATAGAGGAAGGGTATCAACTTGAACGGCCGAATCTTCTTCGAATGTTAATGTTTCGACTTGTACAGATTCATCCACCTCTTTTCTGGTCGCTTGTTGTTTCTTTTTACGTTGGAATTCGGTTTTTAGGTCTGCGATCTTCTTCTGAACGGTGTTCGAAAGGATTTGATATTCATCGATTTGTTTTTGAAGCTTATCGATATCGCTCTCTTGACTAGATTGCATCACCAACAAACCTAACTTATCCGCTTCCTCCAACGTTGGAATTAAGTTTTTATATTCATTTTCGATTTCTAGGACCTCATCTAAGTTATTCGAAGGCAACTCGTCTTCTTTTATCAGTTCTAATTCAACCAGTCTACCATCCAGTTTGGACAGACCAATCACGGCTAAGCCTTGGCATTTAACAAATTCTTTATACATCGATAATTCTCTGCGTAACATATCAAGGATCTCTAACGGTTTAGATTTTAAGGTCAGCCAACTGATAATAAGTATTTTCACCCTGTTTGTCAATTGCAGAATATTTTTGGCATCTAATCCGCTGGTCTGTAACAATTTTGCGTAGGATTGCTCGAGGATTTCAAAGATCGGTCCCTTGGATTCTATCTCGCTATTGATGCGTTCTACTCTGCCGATTGTTTCCGGAATATCCTCTTTCGGGAGTTGATCCCTAAACTGTCCTAGTTTCTCTTCTTGTTCCTTTAGCCAAATTTCTTCGCCCAAGTGCTTCAACATCTCTTGCAAGAGTTGCCAACATGATTTGATCTTGCGTTTCCGTTCAGCAGATAACGCGCAAACATTCTTCCATCTGTTTTCAATATTCTGTATTGAAGATCTTATGTACTCGGTTGTAAATTGCGCTTTCCAAGAATCCGTATCACTCAGAAGCAAAGTACAGAGATTCAAGACCTCGCCAATGTTTCCGCTCTCTTTCTCAATCGATTTCCTCAAGATATCGTGCTCTTGGAGCTTTCTATCGATAGTTTCTTTATTGGTGTTTTCAAAATTGATCGTTGCTTGTAATTGAAGCTCGATTTGGCTTAACCATGCCTTAATTTCAGCTATCCTCAACTCTAACTGCGATATTGTAGTCATCATGTCATGTATCGTACTCACCCTAGCTTTTCCTAATTGATCTAGATATTCCCATCTATCTTTGACTTGGGTAACCCTTGCTTCGAGATTATTTTTAGCCACTACGTCGCTATACTCTTCACCGCACGCTTGTACAAGATCGGTGCCCGTTTGGATTAACCAATTGTATTCCGATTCCTTTAAAGTGATCTCAGCGTTAAATTCTGCTTCCAATTTTTTCAGTAATTCATTAGGATCTTTGATACCGTACAAAGTCATTTGATTTTGTTGTTCCAATCTATTTTCCAATTCGTTGGTCCACGTTATAAACCTAGATTGTCTTGCTTCAAACAAAGTTCTCAAACGACGCCTTTCCTCCAATTTATTGCATAAAACTTGTAGTTGGTGGTCGAGATCACCTTGTTGATGCCATAATAACCACATCCTCTGATTGATTGTCTTCATATCTGAGTTACTGGCGCATTCTTTTAATTTTTCTTGTATCACAGCCAATTGCTCTAATTCCTTTTTAGTATCGCTCAGCCTATGCCTCATCCTCTGCAGGTTTTCGAGCTTATTATTCACAGCACTGTTAGATTTTAGATCTTCGTGTGATGTGGAGTTGATTGTGTTTTGAACTTCGTCGTAATAAGTTTGGAGATTGCCGACTTTGGATTCGTAATCTTTATGGAGCTCTTCGATTCTTAATAAGTATTGTTTCCAGGTGTCAAGACCGGCTTGTAAATTGGACGCTCTTTGCGCAATAGCAGCGTATTCCATTCTTATTGAGGTAGCCAACGCATCATCGCAGAACTCCAATAATTGCTTTTGTTGTCCTTCTAATCGCTTCAAATTGTTCTCGCCATTTGGAACGCGATTCAGCAATGTTTGGATGCGCATTAGAACCTTGGGCAATCTCCTTAAATGGACATACCTTAACTGTAACCTTTCCCTGTCTTCCTCCATCTCTTTTAGCCATGTTAGTAATTTATTCTGGTCTTCGCGGTAAGTACTCCATGCTTTTAACCTATCGCTGACTTCATTGTGTCTATCGATGATCTTAGACAAGGTTTCGTTATGGAAATTCGTTAGCGAATTGAACTGCTCCATAACGTTAGATTCTATAAGTTTCGAAGCTTCTACTGGAAGTAAAACATTTTGCTGGGTTGTCAAGAGGTTCTGGTGAACCTCGCAAAGATGGCGGTGCTCTGATAGACTGTGGTAGTCATCTGGGATGTTACCAGACAAGAATTGTTGTACGTTGATTAGGTATTCCTCCCATAACTTCAAAGCTGCTACACTATCTTGATTTTTAATTAATCTAGTGCTTAATCGGTGGTATTGTTGGAAGGTTTCCCTAAATATCTGTTGCCATAACTCTAACACTTCAATCACAGACATGTCGGTTTGTACGGATTCAGTGACTTCGATGGTCTTCTCGTTAAGAGTCTCGATTTCTCCTTTTGCTTTGGTTAGAGCCAGCAAGTGTTCTCTCAGTAGCTGTAGTTTCTCTTCAGCATCTGTATCCGAGGTAATATCGTTCAAGGTCTGTTGGGAAAAGAAAAATTAAGTAACGATTTAAATCGAAATTAGGGCATATACAAGATAATTATGACAACGTTATAACTTACTTTTTGAACTGTGTTAAGATAAGTCTTGGTATCTTGAAGACCATTCTTGGCTTCTAATCGGATCTTAGCTCTTGCCTCAGCAACGTCTGCTAGAGTCGTAAGTGACTCTTTAACATCTTGTAGTCGCCTACCCAAAGCTTCCACTTCACTTCCAAAGAGTGCATGTTCGTCCAGACCTACGGCAGCCGCAATTCCTGCTACCAATTCTTTGAGTTGTGCTAACCTGTTGGTGTGGGCAGCTAAAGTTTCTTCGCACACCTACGGTGTTGAAGGAGGTTGTTAGAAAATGAGTTTATTTAAAAATTAAGGATAAAATTGTGTCATTTGTATCAAGATTATGTTGTTTTGTCCGATTTTCAAAGGAAATTGAAGTAAGTTTTGTAAATATAAATTTGTTTATAGGTGTTTGCGGATAGAAACCGACAAATTTTTGTCGGTAAATAGCTGTTAATTGATAAAATAAAACCTATGAATTTTGATACCGTATCAGTTTATTTATTTGCTCTTGCGTAAAGCGTATAATATTTAAAAAGGGAGGTATGAAAGGGACGTATAACGAAAGCTTGTTGTAAAGGTAACGCAGGTATTGCCTTGCTTCTTATAAATTTCTTTCACAGTACAAATGCTCAGGTAAAACTTTATTGTTATGGTATTTATTTGCGATATATGAATGAAGACCGGCTCCTTTATGTATTTGCAGTTCCTTTATTTAACACAAGCACCCAACAGATTTTATATTTATAGTTACGGGAAGTAGGAAGTACATTCTCTCTCAGCATCAACATCATCAAACGATGCTAATGGTGGGATCTATTTCAAAAACAATAAGATGAAATCTTCCTCGAGCTCCTCCACTGTAGGTGATTTTATAAACGTATATTCGAGTCACAAACCATGATACTATCCAAGATAGGGGTCGTGTTCTATCTATATCCTATTAAAATATACAAATTAGTAATACTGCTCACATTAGAAACATTCGATTTAGAACCATGCTATTTTAAGACGTGGAAAGAAAGTTGTCTAACAAGGAAACCTTCCCGGGTGTTAAATTCAGATCTTAATAAAACTTTGCGAGAATGTACGGAATACTAACGTATGCACATAGTAATTTTTTGTACTTGACAAAACTCACTTCGGAGAGGGGCGAAACCGCTTCGAAAGTTAGTTTTTTCAATATGACTGCAGACCGAAGGAAGTTAGAAGAAATACATGCAAAAGTCGTACCAAATTTAATACGTGATTAACGCATATACAGGCAGGCTTAACTCTTAAGCGTCCCATTTTTTTTCCGATATCTTAATACTTTTATTCGCGTAAAATGGTGTGAATACTAATACGTACGTATTGTCTTAAAGCAATGCATTGATTAATGAAACCCAGGCAAACGGAATCATAGAATTAGATACACCGTGGTTACTTATTTTCGTAATTATTCAAAATGGCTACCAACATGTGGAACAGAGCCATTAGCTGTAGCAATCCTGCGTTGGTCCGCACCGTTAAGGTTCCGCAGGATACCGTCCAGACGAAGAGTTGTCAGAATTCGGGACCTACATCCTAGTTGAATGCTATTACCGTGCGTGTGGTTCCTCATAGGAGAGGCGTAAAACGTTGAGGTTAAATCTTTACAAGTCTATCGCCGAGGAGGGAGTTTGGAGAAGAATAAAACGCAGAATGGTCAAAGAAAAGATAACAAATAATCAGCAACACAACGCTGAGAACATAGTAAATTAACAAGTTACGTGATTATTCTATGGCCCTGAAAACATATATAACGCAAATGAAAACGGCTTCAACGTAAAAATAGATGCTGGACGTCCCATAGCTTCAGCTTGGAATATGCAAACAGGATGAAAAGGCAAGCATTATTGTTTGTATTGTTACAAAACGATTAACGCATAAAAGTTAAGCCCAAAACTAATATATTCCAAGAACCTTTAAATGCGGCATTTATCTCTTCATTCTATCTTTCTTCGTTCTGCAGTTATATTGCAAAACAGAAAAACCCCCTAACTTTCGGAGAGGCTTTAATTGATGATAGATCCTTCCTTTAACACAGAATACTTCCAATAGTGTACACTACCGTCCATATTAGTTCGGACACGCAAATAAATTCAAAAAAAACGAGAATATTCAAACTCATTTTTCCAAAACTTAAAATTTTTATTGCATTTTATTAATAGTGATTAAAATTAAAGTATAAATGTAAAAAAAAAGTAATTCTAACGAAAAATAAACAAAAACTTCTCAAACATTCCGTTCATCAAAGAAACTCTCTTTTGCGCGAAGAACAGCTTTCACAATCCGAGGCATCCGTTCCACTAGTTTTTCAAGGACTCTATTTGACATATTACGCCATTCCTCTTGTAAAATGTTCCACAAGGTAGGGCATACTTTTCGGATCCTCCTGTCCAATTCATCCCATAACAGCTCAATGGGGTTTAGATCGGGGCTTTGCGGCGGCCATGTCATTATTTGTAAATTGCCATTATCTTGTTCTTCATTTAAGAAATTTTTACATATCACTGCTGAGTGTTTGGGGTCGTTGTCCTGCATGAATACAAAATTTTCGCCGATTAGACGTTGCCCCGATGGTATTGCATTTTCTTGCAGTATTTCTAAATAACCTTCTTTTCGCAAAATACTTTCGATTCGCTTCAAGTCTCCTGTACCGGCGTAGGAAAAACAACCCCAAACAAGCACAGAATTTCTTCCTTGCTTGACAGTTGGCACTACACAATCCTGCAACATTCTTTCGTCTGTTGCTCTTCTTACAAAAACGCGCCTTGATTGTCCGAACACCGCAAACTTTGACTCATCAGTCCATAGTACCCTTTTGCAATCATCCACTGTCCAATTTCTATGTGTTTCTGCCAACTGTAGCCGTTTTTGCATGTTTCCCCGTCGAAGTAGGAGTTTTTTTGTTGCAATGCGGCCGTGAAGAGTTGCAACTTTTAATCTTCTTTTCGCTGTAGTAACAGAAACTTTTCTTGCACGGTCGCGATTCATTTCGGCGGCGATTTCTGGTGCTGTCAGTCTCCTATTTCGCTTGCCCAGCAATTTTGTACGCTCATCGTCGGCGTGAATTGTTGTTCTCTTACGACCTGAACGTGCCCGATCTCTTAAACTGCCCGTGCGTTGATGTCTCCGAATGATATCATCAATAGTCGATTTATTAACTTGTATTTTTTCGGAAATTTAACGCACTGAATAACCTTCCTTGATGAAAAGCAACAATTGCAGAGCGCTTTTCTAAACTTGTCGGTTTTCCTCTCGGCATTTTAATTACTTTAATACGCTATTAACACTAACGCACGCACAAGCAGGTTTATTTAGAAACTAAAGCATTTATCAATACACAATAAACTTTCGGGTGGACTGCTCCCACCCCAAAGAGTATTGTAAATTTATTACCTGCAGTATTGTCTCAAAAATAATCCTATTTGTGTCGATGAGGATTATTCTGAAAATTACTATATTGGATCATAAAAAGTAATCATTCTCTAATCGATATTCTTGGATGTTTGCCTGTACAATTGGTTATAAACTCCATAAAGGACCTAATATAAATATGCTATTTATATATGAACGCAATTATATTATCTTTTAGTAGAGTTTACAACATTTTACTAGGTGTCCGAACTAATATGGACGGTAGTGTACATCTGTATACTCGAAATTACTCGATATAAAGATCTACATTTAAAATTGTTTAAAACTAACATTAAAAATCTTTTATTAGAACAATGTTTATATAATCTAAACGAGTTCCTTACTTACAATTTTTATTAGTAAATATTACTTAAGTTACTTTATTACTGTTATTGTATTTCCTTTTATGGCATTTCTTATGATTGGTTTTATTTCTCAGGTGGAAATAAATTAATGATGATCATCATTGTTATTTAAATACGAAAAGTCCTACTTGAGTGTTTGAGAAATTCAAGAAAGCAAAGAGGAGAAATATGTTATCGATTCTGTAGGCGTATTTTTATAAAGAAATAGGTCACTAAATACCATACAGATGATGGACAGCGATTTCGGGAATTTGACTATCAAAAGCAATAACATCCTGTATCTTTTTCGAAACACTCGAAAAAGTAACGTTATAAATAACTTCCGATACGACATTGTTAAGGTAACGGTAGCGTTCTTTCGTTTCTTTCTAATCATAGGATTATCGAATTACAAGAAAGAAACGTTTCAGGAAATAGAATGTCGGACAACGGAATTCCGTTACAGGAATCAAATGCTTAAATGTAGCCGATTATAACGATACATCAAACTAGAATATTATAAATCGAAATTTAACCGTAATTTATTCTAGTACGTCGTGCGATTTCGATTTTTAAAACAGCGGAAACTCGGTTATTGTTTGATAAGAGATAAGAACTAAGAATTCTATTTACATTTTAAACAGTGCAGGAAATGTAAAATTGCACCGCTATTCTACCGTTATAGTATACTTAGATGCTCTCCCAGCGTGTTCTGGCATTCTTCCAGTAGGCCACGGAATAATTGTCATCCATCGTATGAAACATGAAACAGCCTACCACTTCCGAATTGGACGTTTCATGTTTTAGAATATCCGCTTTGTATGTAGCGCTAGATCATTGACATTAACACTTTTGCAGTTATAGCCATGTCGTGGTATAACGCAGTATAAGAATGGTACTACTAAAAATTATCCAGCTTTTCCATATGTTAGGGTCCTATGAAATAGTTTTGTGGATTTTATTGTACTTTGCTACTATTATGGTCTTTATGGTAAAAGGAAGTAATAAAGATACAAGAATGTTTAGTCCGAGCAGTACGCGATTTAAAATAATGGATGGTTGCAGTGTATTTAGTATTGTTTTAGTTGCCAAATTTTATAATTAAGCCTGAAATATTTTATTTGGGAGTAAAGTTTGCTAAATTATGAAATACGGAAAACCATAAAAACAGAAATTTAATTTTATTTATTTTTATTTATTAATCTTATGCAATTAGCTGCGGTAATTCACAAAAGCCTCGAAATGCTATTATTATCTCGCAACTATATCGCGTCTGATATTTTCAAAAAACTTACAGGTCTTCGAGTTTTTTCCTAAATTTTGTAATTGCCATAATGGCGCACAAAAGTGAAATTTCCCACTATGAGGGAGATGATCAAGGAACATTTCTAAAATTGTCTGCAGGCCACGATTATCAGTTCAAACAGTTATATGCAGTTTCTATAATATCAGTACTTTTGAAAAGAAATTTGTAAGTGATCGTTCGTCGCCTTTACTTTCTTCGAGAGAAAAACGAAGTAATGTAAAATTAGAGCAAAGTACTAAATTATTTTTGGAAAGACTGCAGATGCAGTTTTTTCTAGGATGTTTGTATTATGAACATACTAAACATTACAGATAACTGTGTCATCGTGATGTGAAAGTAAACACGGACTGTCCACCTTGTTATGTAACGGATGGAGTAAGAATTTTGCATTCTCCGCGTCTTTCTTTTCTGTAGTAAAACTATATATCTGCAAAAGAGCGTCTGTTAGGATAAAATCCATCGATCTTGAAAGTGATAATATGGATGCTACACAACTGAGCTCTACTGCAACTCAATCCTCCCGAAAACGTATAGCATAGAGCTTTTAGCGAATCAATACTGTATTGTCTGCACGATCTAGCAATAAAACCAAAATCTTTGTTGGCGGATGGACGCATGTCTTAGATGTGGTAATGATAAGTCGACCATAATCTTTTATCTCGTCCAATCTGATCGGACCTTAATCAACAATGTAGGGAAACTTTAATTTTTAATTATTGTGCGATGAACGAAAAATTTTCAGATCGTCAGCATAAGCAATTGTTCTATACTTTAAAGATGAAAAATCATTAATACCAAAGCTAAACAACAAGTGACCTTGATTGGATCCTTGGAATATAAAGCACTAGCCAGCGTAGCAAACAAAGGTATACTCAGGCAAGGTAATAAAAGTCGAAGGGGTTTAGGCAATAGGGCAGAATGATCTACCGGATCAAGGCAAACCCTCTTCAATGAATTACGTTATCTCGACGAAGGAAAAAAACCATGCTGATTAACTGAGAGCAACAATTTAATCTACTAAGTACTCTGTATAAAGAATATTTTCGAAGACCTTGGCAAGTTAAAAATAATCCGTAAAGGTTCTGCGAAAATGGATGGGCAGTCTTTGGTAAGAAAACTCGGTAGTCCATCTTGCCCTGGATCACAACTTGATTTTAGTTTTTTTAAGACCACTCAAAATCTCAAAAAAAAAAATAAGATAAGTGAAGGTTAGTTCCATCCTGGATATTTGCAAAATTTCATTACTTATTATTAAGTTACAAGTTTATCTCGCCGGAATTAGTTTAACGTCGAAATTTCAACCAATCCATTAAATTGAACCGACCTACCACTTGCCGCGTATAACAACCTTACCTTACTCAAATTCCATTTCACCAAAAATATTATCACGTGACTCTCTGCCACAGAACGCTTCTAATGTCTTCATTAATAAAGTCATAAAGCAACCGCCACTTCTGCAATTATCCCGGCGCATACCTCAACACCCCTTCCAATCAATTTAATTGCGAAATAGCCAGGAACCGTCCCAGAACCTTCTGCAATCGCTACCGACATCATCTCCCTAGTAATAACCTTGAATTTGCGACCTCCGCGAAATTACAATCACATACGTTCTAATCGGAAATTCGAAAATGGAAATCGCACGCGACCGAAGCGGCTTTTAATGTTCCAGCTAGCGCCGAACGCTTTTGTTTTAATCACTTTCATTCTTAAAATTGATTATAGCCGACTTTCTAGGGTTATTCCGGTGAAATATGACGATTTCATCGACTAAAATCGCAGGCTTTGGAGATATTTTTGTTATACACCCAGGATTGCTTCGTTTTCGTACGGTTGATGAAAGAGAATAATTTTTTTGCGAAATACAGAAGATTTCAACGGACGGCTTACTTTTTAATACACATCGTAAAAAACACACAAAAACCAACACTATTTACATTGAACCTAAAATCAAAATCCTTAATGTTACCTGTAACACCACATACACTCATCGCTAGGCTAACCATAAAAATATCCAAGTCGTTGGATTGATCATAATTGGTATTCCTGGGACAACGAAGCAAGAGGACAGAACTAGACATTTTTAACGTAAGACAACAATCAAAAGAAGTTAAAAACCATTTTGAAGAAAAGGAGAAGAAAAGTTAAACCTAAGGAGGAGGCCAGCTTGGTGTATTGAAAGTTCAATTTCTTCTTGGGCTTTTCAATATTGTATAACTTTGTTTATTGACAGAATTTTGTGATTGAGAAACATACTTTGTCAAAAAAGAATGCATTTCCAATTCCAATCCATTAAAAAGCATCTTGAATGTAATAGAGCCAAAATAGTCATACATTTTCCGTATAATTCCATGAACATTTAACAGAAAAAATCCAGTTTTTTCTAACACGCAAGTCTCTATAGATAGTTTCAAAACTTTGCATTGTATACAAACATTGATTTTAAAATTAACCTACTCGGAAAAGATTATTTTAAGGCGCTGTTCCTTCGACGTCTAAATTTGGATCTCAGAAGATGACTTCACTACTACTAGCTTACTACATATTACAAATCGGGAATTTTTTTAAAAATACCACCACGCATGTTCATACAAAGGCTATTTCACGCTGGATGTATACCGTTGACCTATAAATATCGGGGACCTATTTTTGTGTGTCGTTAGGAACTTCGATACAAGTTTAAACATGCTTTCTGTATTATGTTTGGATTAACTTTGTGTTGTAATGTCCCTCTGCAAATAATGCCCGAAAAAGCATAAATCGATCATTATTTGCAGGAAGTGCACGAGTTTCATTATTAGCAAATGCGGGAGCTCACATTTAAGCACCATTGTGGATGAAAATCTTCAACTGCAGCCGAATTGAAGACTCGATTGAGAACGAAATTAAAAATTCAAATAAAATGTTAGATTGCTACGTTTTAAATTCTATCCTTTCTATTTCAACAATTAATGTTCTACCTATTAAAACATCAACACTTGCAGTGGATCCACAATTAATATTAATTTGAGTATTGATGGTTGTTTTTTATGCGTGTAGCTCTCGACCCGTTTGTTAGGAAGGAAACGAAAGAAAAAAGATGTTTGCGCTTCTTCTGACGACAAATGACCTGAGATCCAAAATAAGTCAAGAAAAAGAATATCAATATTAGAAATAATTTAATTAATTAATTAATGAAAAAAATCATCTTATTAAATTCAAGAACGAAGTAACACGTCTCTTTCTTAATATAACATTGTGCAGACACAGCTTCAGAATTTAAAAGCATCATCTACAGCATATATTAATCCAATAAACTTACACACTTAAGGCGTATATTTCTATATTAGCTTACTAGACAGCGAATGAGATTAATTTTTTTTAAGTCGTCTTATCAAATTCTCCCATTCTACGAAGCTGTGCTGCTGTTGTTGACCGTGAAGGTCGTTAGCTTTGCATTTCATAACAGATTAAGGAATGATATCAGAAATATTCGAGACGAGATCTGTTTTATTGCAGATGAATTCTAAAGTTATATTGAATAGGAATATGATATTTGCTGCTAGAGTTATATATAAAATACAAATAATTTTCTTGAAGACACAAATATCAATAAGCATTAAAAATAAATATAATAATGATAACAAGGACTGTGGCGTAGTACGGTAAACAACACATAAGTATCGGCACCCTCCGATACTTATGTGTTGTTTAAGCATTAAAAATAATTGGTTTGTTTTAAATCAAATTAAAAAGCCAACAAAATTTCTTGACAAAATTCCGCAGTATGGTAAATAAGCAACTTGCTGAAGCAGTAAATTCGTAGAGCTGTATAAACGAAATGTCACGAAAAGTAAATAAATTATATTATAAACAATATCGGAAATCGCATAAATTTTTTACGAGCGTCGTTTAAACCCGAAAAAAAATAGTTTATAATTAAATATGATTCATTTACATTTCAAAACGTTCGAAATGCCACTGTATAGAGTAATTAAAAAATTATCGTAGTGGGTTATCAAAACAAAAAAAAAAAAAACAGACGAAAAACGTATTTATAAATTTGACGATTATTTCCAACGGTCACTGGAATATCTCCAAAAATAAAAAACAAAAACATCCAACGATCTTCTCTTCTATTATTCTTGAATATAAGAATCTAAGTGAACTCCATCTACCTTCAATTCATCCGGTGTACACATTTGCCCACCGTACAAAATCTACAAAAATTCTTCCGCAATTTCGTCTACACACAAACGTAGGTCACGAAGAACAACACGTACATATGTCACCATTTAAATGCCCGTTAGTTTCCCCGAGACACGCACGCATTAAATACCGCGCACCATTCGCAAAGCGACCGACTGAATGGGATTGTTACTACTAGGACAGGGCTTGCCGTTTCAGAAGCGCTTTCTGGATTCTCTCGAGAAGGGTGGAGCTTTACGGGATGACGATGATGTAAGTAGCGTGGAAGGGAGCATCTTCCATGAGTTGACCTCGAAATGGAGCAAGGAAATCGATGAACGTGGTGGTACAGGTTTAAGGATGCTGTATTCCTAGTACTAGTCGAGGAAAGTATACGGGGCGCGTCAAAATTTCATTTGAAAATCGAATCGTTCCGGTCAATCGTGAGGCAACACCCGCAAGAAATCATCAAAGCTTTTGTTGATAAATTTTCGAATTTCCTCCAGTTTTATACAATTCCTCGTTCGATAGAGATGTCATGTAACAAACGAGGAAATCTTAAGAAGTATTTGCCGAATGTTTGATTCCAATCCTCATTTCTGTAGCTTATCTTCTTTTAAAATGAATTTTTATAAAAAATGGTATAAATATAACAAATTTTTTCTGAATATCGCAACATGTTGCACTAAACGTACTAATTCTTTGTTAATATTAATAATAATTATTACTCGTTGGATGATGTTTCTGTACCAAGGAAAGGTAAAGTAAGGAATTTGGGGATTGGCTTTAACTCTCAACTTTACTTTACAGACCATATTACGCGAATGTGTTTATTTGTCTGTAAATTTGGGAATTCTCATTATATCTTGCTGCGATTTTAGTGATCTGGTGGGAAGTCGCCAAGAATATGGTTCTCTAATTTGGTATTCATATCACACATACCAGAACCTGTCTGTTGATACAGGCTATCAATATTCTCAAAGAACATGAAAATAACGGGAGTTTTACCAAATATTAACATCAACTCATTGTTAGATTCAATTTTTTACAGATAGTACACAATTCCACTACTAAACTTTCGACAAACACTGTATACACGGAATTCCAATGCATTGAGAACACGAGGTTTTATACATACATAAACCGTAATTCTATTTCGGTGACTTGCGTCTGAGAAAGTGAGTTTATTAAGAGAGATTTTCGGATCCAGACTCGTGCCAAGCACCTGGTCTAACTTAAATACTATTTTACGTTCAAATTTATTGCATTTTATAGCTTTCCGTAAACAATTTACTTTCGCAATCTTTCGGGCCTGTTTTTTTAACTATTTCGTTACAACCAAAAAGAATTAATGCAACTACAAATTATAGTGCGAATTACCAACGGTTAGTCAACTCAAAGAATAACATTACGAATAATACAGGAAGGGCCATTAAAAAAGGACGTTAACCTGTATTTACAGTTTGGTGGTACAGTGGCTAATGTTGCTCATTTGTATTCTAAATAATTCAGCAAATAAAATTCTGGCTATATAAATACGTTCATGAAAACTTAAACAGTTAGGGGCTACGCTAGAATTATATCGCTTATCAATAGGAAAATAAACAACTAATTACTGAATTTGTATAAGTAGCATTGGTAATATTGAAATTGACGTTCAAATTGTGAAATACATCTTACACTCGTAATTGTATATAAAGTAAATAAAACAAGGAAAATATTTGAGGAGGTGTCTGTAACTCAGGGAATTATTATTAATTATATTTGCCGTTTGTTTAATTTATTGATATAAATAATGAAGCAAATTTTTCTGTAATTTATTGTTTGTTTAGAACAGTTCCAGTTCAGTTTAAATTTTATTTTTTATTTTAGAAACCAATATGTAGTTTCCTATTTTAGGTCGTAAGATTAAGTAGCAACAAGCGGATGTTTACTTTGTTGCTCTGTTTTTACTTTTTTTTACAATTCATATTATTTAAAAACATTGTAAAACAAGTTCCTTCTTAATAGCTGTTAACTCAGGGAATTATTATTAATTATATTTGCTGTTTGTTTAATTTATTGATATAAATCATGAAGCAAATTTTTCTGTAATTTATTGTTTGTTTAGAACAGTTCCAGTTCAGTTTAAATGTTATTTTTTATTTTAGAAACCAATATGTAGCTTCCTATTTTAGGTGGTAAGATTTAAGTAGCAACAAGCGGATGTTTACTTTGTCGCTTTGTGTTTTTACTTGAAACAATTCATATTATTTAAAAACATTGTAAAACAAGTTCCTTCTTAATAGCTGTAGGGAATTCTTGGTAGTAGCCGCTTAGTTATTTAAATACAATTTCAAAAATGTTCTTATTTACGTTTCGGCAATAAATCTATTTTCCTCTTCGGAACATATAATTGGTTAAATAGTAAAAAAATTAAATTTTTTAAATGAAAAGCTGCGATTAAGGAACACGCGGACCTACCCCTACAAGAATTTCTAGATGCATAAATTGGATGGATCACGCACAATAGCACAACTTGTCCTTGGATATGTTGGACAAATACAACAATATCTAAATGACCAAATAAAAGAACATAAATATCCGAACAACATAACGTAATTAAAAAAGCATGAATTAACGCTGGTCACACTTTCAATTTCATTAATACATCCATTCTCGATAAAAAAAAAGTCAATTATAAAGCTAGATGCGTCTTACAAATGATTCAAGATAAATAAACACAAAGATTCCGTCAACAATAAAATGCAGATTGAAGGTTTATCCAAAATTTATTTTATTTTATAACGTTCCATTACTTTTCGACAGTTCTGTATATCTTCTTATACTGATAACAAACAAACATTTCTAAACGCTGTTTTATTCAAACGAAATAAAAAACCTTTTAACACGCGTGAGGCACCGCTGGGAATCGAAATGTTCGCACTTTACCCATATTGCTTGGACTATATAGTACGTAATACGTTATTATTAATTCCTTTCTATTTTACATTAAAAATAAAATTTTTAATAACAATGCAGTCCACATAATTTAGTAATTTTTAATTGTTCATTATAGAATACATTTTGTAAGTGTAAAAAAGAAAGCTGTTGGAAATTTTATTTAAATAACTAGAATTCCCTTTTATAAAAAGAATTATACACCGACTAAGACGAACAACTATTGACATCATTAATTATACATTTACTATACCGACAAGATACAAGGCAAGAGCTAAATAAAACTAACTGCAGACTTATGCATCGCCGATCGGCGGTCGTCGCTAATATTAAGTTCGCCCATTCAGCAGTTTACTACAACGGATCCAATCCTGCCGGGATGCGCGGAATACCAGCTCTAATTATGTGAATTAAAAGAATAAATATTTTTTTTTAACATCACTTTCATATCACTAATTACCGCCGTTACGATTCGACAACTGTGTACGCTTAATACACTGCATTAGGCCCCGAAAATATTTAGTTTCCATGTACGCATAAATTTTCTACAGGGGAACATTAATTCGAATAAAATCTATAAACATTTATCCTTTGAATAGTTCAATGCGTACTTATTAGTATCAATAATGTTCTTAAAACTTACATTGAACATAACATTGACCTCTTAACATTATTCAATGATAGTAACGATATAGATAAAATCCTGTAATTGCTCAAGATCTATTATTCAGCTTTGTAATAACCAAAATTGCCATAATATAAGAAAATAAAGATATTACTTGAAATTAAAAAGAAAAAAACCTAACAATAAGGAAATAAAAAAACCGGTTCGATGCCTACTTTATTTTATGCTTGAAGGATAGTATCCACAAGCTACGTCATATAAAAATACCAACAAAATGCGAGAAATATTCATATTAATGAGTACAACATTTGCGCTAGAAGAGATTCCGCTTAAAAACAGATTACAATATTAAATATTCGTAGAATTAAAAAAAAAAGGTATCATCAAACTTCCTTAATTGATTCATCATAAATTTTTATTCAATCTACGCAGTTCGAGCATAATTAACAAATCGATTAAAAATGTCACCATAACAAATAGTTTGGCAATATTGATGAAATTCCCGATAGTAAAGTAGAGATTTCACAGTTTTCAATAGTGTTAATATTATGCACCATTATGTAATTTTTGTTATTATCGTAAGATATAATGGGATGCAGTATCAACAGGAAATATCTTAAGTGTTTTAGATGAACTTTAAATTTTTTAGCAGTAAAAAAAAAAAAACATTTGGTTCGTTCGAATGTATCAAACAATTCAAACAATGATGTCATTGTTGTTATAAAAAGTTTGGAGCTGCGCAGCGAGAAACACAAATGAACCTGGTGATATTTGCCTGTGTATGCGCTTTCGATTTAAAAAGATGGAAATCGCTTTAGCAACAAATAAAGAACAATGGAAAGGTTACACTATAAACTATTTTACTTTCTACTGGTGTGAACTTGCAAGATCTACTTTCCGATTAAAATACGATTGTCTTTTATTAATTATTTACTTTTATTAGCGTTTGTGATCACTTCCTTATTAATAAATTAAAATATATTAAAATTGAATTTTTAAAGGGACAAAAAAAATATCTTCTCCGTAATGTCGACTTATAAAAAAAAATAGTAATTAATTCACTAGAAGAAAAGACAACAAACTTCCAAAATATTCAGTGATTTTCTCTACCATTGCCAATGAAAATTTTGAAAAAGCGATCAATAAACGATTTTGGTCTTGATACTTTCCACTCAAGCGACAATAAAAATAATTCTCTACTCACATTGACCACATTCACAGCCTCTTCTGGGTCCAAATTATTCACTGTTTCGATGTTGGTATCGATCCACTCTCTAACCAGATCGGTAGTATCCCTATATTGTTTCCAAAGATCCGCAGCGTGTTGGTACTTCGAACACAATTCTTTCAAATTGTTGCAGGTTTCGTTCCAAGCGGTCTCGGCTTCCGCGACTGCTGCTTCGACCTTGGTGGATATCTCTGGAGCACAGCTTTCTGTTAAAGGTTTGGCCACTGCTTTGAGCTCGGCGATAAGGGACTCCCTGCTCACTAGATCACCAGAAACACTCTGGAATTGAAGTAACAATAAATATACGAGTAATGTCGTGGGAGTTGGTAGGATGACGTTGGGTTTGAAAGTTTATTTAGATAGTGTTTTGTTTAAAAATGTAATGAGTTTATCTAAAACAAGATAATGAAGAAATTTAATATTCGAAAGAATACAAAGAAATTTGTAAACTGCAAAGTAAATTACCTCTAATCTTTCAGTTGCCTTCAATAATCTATCGTAATCCACAGTTCCTTGTACAGTCAACAGTTCCATCATAAAATCGGCTTCCTGCACACTCTGTTGTACCATCTCTAATTGTCTTTCAAATCTTTGCCATAGTGCTAATCTACTCTTCAACATGCTCAAGATTTCCATGCATTTCTTCTCCAAAGAGCTATGCGCATCCTGGAGCTGGGAAATATCCCTTTCAACCTTGGTAGGAGAAACGGTGACTCGCAATCTCATTGGCAGAGTGTGCAGTAATTGTCTTAGGCTCATTAGATCCTGCCAAACCGTTGCTAAACCTTCCCCAACTTCGTAGCATTCATTAACTGCTTTCTCAACAGCTTCGCTTCCCAGTTTTGAAGCTCCTTCGCATTGGTCTAGGGTTTGATCGAAATTGGCGTGGTACCTCCTAACTCTTTCCAGCCCTTTATCAATAGCTTGCAGTCTATCCCTCAGGGTATAGCCGCCATCGAGTTCTTCATTGATTTGCAATTTTAACTGTTTAGACACAGCAAGAAGACGTCCAACTTTTTCGGACTCCATTGTAGACAGCAAACCTAATTTACTCAACTCAGCTTCGATGGTTTCCACTCTAATTGACATGGTTTGCAATCTTTCAATGTACAAGTTTAGTTCCTCCTCCGTTTTAATTATACCTTGAAGGCTATCGAGCATAGCACTTAGTTCTAACAGCTCTTGCTCTAAGATATTGAATTTTTGGTTAATCGGGGCATCTGGAGCGCTAATATTTTCGATTACAGCGTTCTGAACAGAGTTGATGCGATCGGTGAATTTTTGCCATTGATCTAGCAGATCAGCATGGAATTTTCTCTGTACCATTTCGTCCTGAACGGGGACTACTTGTAGGGACTTTTCTAAAGTGTTGGTGGCTTCTAGGCGGATGTTATTGTGAACTTCTGTTTGGGCTTTTAACTCCTGTAAAGGTGAACATAGAAAAACATGTAAAGCGGATTCTTAGAAAAACTAGTAGACATAAAACAATAAAAAACCACACAAGAGAATAATTGCATTGTTAGTAAAGAAAAAATGCTTGATATGATGCTTTTGTTAGTAAAAAGTGAATCTACAAGATATTTTTTTTTTATATCGGGTTCCATTAAATATTCCCATACTTCTATCCAAAATATTTAAGAAAATTGCATTCCTTTGTAACTCCATTCAATAATTACTTTACAATGTTCATCCTTGCAAAGCCTACTTAGAACCACAATACTTACAACGCTGAAAATGTTGAAGGTGTGCCTCTTTTTCTTGAAGAGTTTGTTGTGTTAAGGTCGAAACCTTTTTTTGTAAAAGTTCATTAAACACTGTATATCTCATCGGAAAAAAGAAGAATAATATATTAAATTAGTGAAATTGTTTAAAAATTGTAAGTTAAAAGAAAAAACTTAATCAGCTTAACGATTTTTTATGGGGGAAATTAATAGATTTTCGGTATTTTTGGGCAAAATTAAAAAATAGTTGATTTTTTTGCATGTGAAATGAAATATTATTTCAAAAACACTGCAAGTTATAGATAATTTATGGTGAAGTAGCCTGTTATATGGATATTAGCATGTTTTTTCTTCTTTTTCAATAATATATAAAAAAGCAACAGAAAGTTACGAAAAACTTACCCAAAATTGCCTCATATGGCCCGGATTCGGTACGGGTGAGCCCAAAGGTACTTCAACCTCCTCTAAACCCAACTCTGCGTCCCTCAGGAAGTACTCAAGCTTGTCACTAAGCACATTATACGTCACCCACGATTCCCGGAAAGCTACTAGTCTCTTAAGATTATTATTAACGTCCTCTTGCAATCTCAAAATGATATCTAAAGACTCTACGTAGATCTGATCCAATCCAGTGCAAGTTATCTTCTCTTGTAGCTTGTGTGCAACATTTGCTAGATGGACAAGCTTCGTATGATGATTACCAATGTCCAGAGAGAGCGATTGATAGAGGTTGATATATTGGTCGTAATCTGCTGAGGTTACAGTGCTTAAATCTGGGACTCTTTGTTGTGCCACCTGCAGCCATTTTTGTTCTTCTCTCATGCCTTGTTCCAAAACAGTCCATTTGGAAGCAGCCAGCGACATTTGCTGGAATCTACCAGCTGCTTGATCTAAAATGATGCTTGCACGTTGGTGAAGGTTCTGATGAAGTTCGGAGTGCATGTTCCTAGTTTCCGGATCTAAATTTTCCTCGAGGGATTCTAAGATTGCCCTGCAATGGCTTAGATTAACGAAGAACTTTCTGTGATTCTGCATTTCGTCTTCTAAATGTTCCAAATTATTGACAGCTATTGGACTTTCTATTAGGGCATCCGCTAACTCGACTATGGAAATAAATTCTTTTAATGCTTGATCATATTCTTCAGCAATCGATAACAATTGAAGAGCCTTATCACGTTCTTGTTTGATGTAATGCTCTAGCTGTCTGGTGACCTCCAAATTCATGTACACATCTTGAGGAACCTCTTTGTTGGAGAAATCTCTCATGATGCTTCGAGCTGTCGCCACTAAATGGAGTGACTTAATCATGAGT
Organism: Marronus borbonicus; assembly: GCA_902655005.2. Classification (NCBI taxonomy): domain Eukaryota; kingdom Metazoa; phylum Arthropoda; class Insecta; order Coleoptera; family Scarabaeidae; genus Marronus; species Marronus borbonicus. Next base: position 4,183,547 of record LR737386.1, read on the forward strand.
TCGTTATTGATGCTTTCCAAATATTCCAATTCATTTAGTTTGATTTGTGGTGAAATTTCAGATTGAAGCAGATTGTTGTATTGTGATTTCAACTCGTTTACAGCTGCAGAAACAGCCTCGACTCCAGTGATGAATTCCTGCCATCTGCGAAGATCGTTAACAACCAGCTGCTCGTGTTCTTCGGTGACTTGCTCAATAATTCTAACTTGATTTTGCAAAGAAGTTATGTAACTTTGGATTCTTTCACTATCTTCTTCATTACATAGGTTATTTGCGTTATTGAACTCGGACCTTAGATTTCCTATGTTAGTTTCGACATTATTAATTTCAGTCTTTAAGTTATTCAATTCTTCAACCCTTTCAATTGATGGGCCATCGCTAGTTTGTTGTCTGTTCATATAGATCCTGTATTCTATCGTGTCTAACCAGCTAGTGATGGTTTCCACGGTGGTTATTACAATTCTCTGAACTATCACCGAGTCACCCGTGGTCACAGCCACTTTCAATTCATCCAAATATTTATTGATGTTATTATTTCGTTCTTCAATTGTTTCATCAGTCACTACCTCGTTAAGCGTAGCTAGATACAATATATCACTCAAATGAGTAGTCTTTTTAGCATTTTGAAGATTCTTAGCTCTTTCCATAGATTGTGTTTGGTTCCATTTTATATTTAATTCTTGTATTGGAACATGTTCAATATGCGTCTCTGAAGTTTTGCCTTCATCTTGTTTCTCAGGCTGTTCCGCTACCTCAATCGGTTTCTCCCAAACTGTAGTCACAGAACTGTATCTCAAATCTGGTGGTGAAATCGATATATCTGTTCCTGGAGTTATTGGAGTATCGGTGACGGGTACAGGAATCACTTCTTCAATTGTAACTGAAGGTGGATGCTTTCCTTTAGCTTTATGTTTAGGTGTTTTCGGTTTTTTCGGTTGCTGATCGTCCGTGGTTCTTTCATGTTCTATTAGCGCCATATTTGGATCAATTTTAGCAGATTCTTTTGATAGAAGTTCTTTCTCGATTCTAGTATCCCCTGGGGCTGTTACAATGCGAGCTTCCGTTAGGAGACTGAACTCTTGTTCCGGAGTTAGTTTTTCCTGTGTAATCGACACTTCAGCTTCTTCAGGAGTTGCAACTTCCACTAAGGCAGTTTTTGGAGTCGTAGAAGGATGTGAAAGCAGAACATCTTCAATTTCCTTAAGCGATGTATCAACTAATAATTTCTCAGGAGGTGCTGTTGGTTTTACTTTTTGCGACACTATTTTGATTTCCTGCTTTGTTGTAAAGTCTGACACTTCAGCCTTAATATCCTCTGGAGAAATCAGTTTCAATTCTTCCACTAAAGTTATATCCTGCTCGGCTTTAACTTCTTCCAATTTTTCTTTAACTAGTTCAGATGTGATACTTTCGGTCTCAGCAGCGACTTCTGGGCGGATATCTTCCTCAATTGCTTTAGGTATGACCTTTTCTTTTTCTATATCGTTGGGTTTAAGATCTTCCTTGTTAATTTCTTTTGGTTCGATGTTTTCTTTTTCAAGAGTTTTCTGTTTAAATTGATATTCTTCGGATTCTAATCTTTCCTTCGCTAAGAAATCGTCAATACTAGAGTGAGGCGATTGTATATCTGTATCTTTGCTATCACTAATGCTTGCCGAGTCTCTAGTAAATTCTGTAGGCGTCGCCGATGGTGTGTCTTCCGGAATTGTAATAGAAACATTGATACTGTATGAATCTTCCGGTCTCTGTTTCTTGCTTTGTTCAGCCTCCACTAGGTCTTTGATATTGTCTTTGTGAATATCTGTAATTATTTTAGATACAACAATCGATTCTGGTTCGTAATGTTCTTGTTCTTGCTCAGGCTCAGGAGGCAATGGCGAATGTGACCGTTTCTTAGCAATTGCCGAATATAACTCCTTCGGTTGTTGCAAAGTTTCATCTTGTCTTGTAAATGTAGATAAGAAGCTGGTGTCTTTAAGTTCCCCTGGCGCTGTTGGTATCTCTTTCTTAGGCTTCCTTCGTTTACGCCTTCTCTTTTTCTTCTTGTCCAAATCTGGTTCGGTGATAGGTACACCATCTACAGTTACTTTTACTAACGGCTCTGAATCAGAAGACTCTGATTCGCTAACTATCTCAGTTGGTTGTAGCTCAGGTTCTTGAGAATCTGGGATTTTCTCTTTAGCATCATATGAAACTTTCATGCTTTGTTCTCTCGAGGCTTCTGACGTTGAAGTTTCATCTTCAGGTAACACTACAGATGTTTTTATGAAGATTTCGTACTCTAGTTCTTCAGGAGACTTAGCTGGTGGTGTGATTTCATGGATGTCTTTTACAATCACCGGTGCAGTTTGGGATGTTGTGTCTGTAGTTTCAGGTCGGAACTGAGCAAGGACTTCTGCTTTTAGGAACTCTTCAGATGCGGATGGAATTTTAGGAATGGGTTCTAGACGCGGAAGCGTGTGGATCTCCGGTTCGATGTAGATTTCTGGTTTTGTAACTTGTGGTAAAATAACTTTTGATTCAATAATTTCCTCTACAGTAGTGTCTGGCTCGACAGGTTCAATAGTTTCACCTTGTACAGCTTCTTCTTCTATGGTTTTTATTTCAAAAGCTGCCGGTTCAGTAATCACTGGTTCTAATATTTCAAGCTCCACAGCTTCTGGCGTTTCTTGCTGCGTGGTTTCTTTTGCTATTAATGGAATTTCTTCTTCCTGTCGTTCTACTTCCTTTGGTGTAAGTTCTTCGACAATAATAGGTTCTTGAGAAACCTTCTCAATCTCCTGTACTATTTCTTTATTCACTAGTTCTTCTTGTTTCTCTTCAACCGGTGCCGGAGTCTCCAATAATTCCTCTTTCTCCTTTTCTTCTTGTGTAGGTGCTGTATAGAACGGAAGAGATGTTTGGGTGGTATCATCAGCTATTGGTGTTTCTATAGGTGGTGACGTCTGTATAGATTCTTCATGTGGTTTTTCAATATCGAACGGACGCGTCTGTATCGTAAATTCAGCTGTTTGTACTTCTGGAACTTCAGGTGATATGGTTTGTACAAAATGTTCCTCCGTTTCGGTTACGTGGGTTTGCATTGCAGACTCGCTGCATGGTATTTCAACCGAAACGGTTTGTGTAGCTTCTTGAGCAACTTCAATTTCCTGCGGTATGATGGTTTGCATGGAAGAATCTGTGGTGACAATCTCTTCCTTTTCCGGTGTTGATGTTTGAGTTATAGTCTCCGTTACGGAAATATCGACTTGACTGGAGGATTCAAAGACTTCAGGCTTGGATTCTTCGATTTTAGGTTCTTCTAAAACTACCTGAAGACCACTCTCGGCAGTTTCAGTTATCGGCTCTGGTGATGTTTGAATCTCAATTTCAGAGTAGCTCTTTTCCTGTTCGATGAACTGCTGGAGATCTGATACTTCTGGTGAAGTCTGTATCGTACTTTCTTGGGTAATCACGCTTTCCAATATCGGTACCGTCATTACTATTTTAGAAGTTATTTCAGTAACTTCACATTGCGGACTAGATATTACTTTTTCCTCAACAATCTTAATAGTTCCTGGCTCGGAGGGTGTTGACATGGTCTTATAGCTATCTGCTGGAGATAATTCGCCACAGACTTCTTGTTTGATATCAAAGTCAGAATCTGTTACTGGTTTTTCGTCGGAAGGCCGAATTTCTTCAGATTCAGTAATAACCTCTCCTTCTTTCTTGGTTTTCTTTCGTTTCTTGCCTTTTTTAACGTCACCAACCTTAACTGGTTCCACTACAGGTCTTGGAATGTGATCTTCGTCACTAAATTGAGGCGTTTCTCCAATAACTGAGGAAGTATAAATTGATTTAGGAGTAAATTCTTCAACTTCTTTGACTTTGATCTTTTGCTTTCGCTTTTTCTTTCTGCGTTTCTTTTTATCTTTATCTTCATCGTCAGCAAGGCTTTCATCTACGGTTGTTTTATCGGCTTCATATCCAGTTTCTTTACCAGAAACTTCTTCCTCGTCAGTTTGAGTTACTTCTTCGAAAGCTTCTTCCATTGGTTTAGTCGTTTCTGAAGATGGTTGGGAGTCTTCAGGCAAGATGATGTCGGTAGACACCATTATTGAGTCGTCTAACGTTGCTTGCTCTTCCACCTCTGGAGATTTGCTAACGTCTGGTTCTACAACCGGCTCCGTGGAAGATGAAGACTTACTAGAACTCTTTTTCTTTTTCTTTTTGCTTTTTCTTCCTCCATGATCAACGTCTGTTGGACTGACTTCGTGCTGAATCTCCGCCTTTGGTATTATAGGAGTTACCGTTTTGGAAGATGGTACTTCTTTCCCTTCTGGAATTTCCTCTTTTATTTCTTTTGATTCTTCAGTAATAACTGGAGTTTCAGTTTCAATCTCTTCTTTAATTGATATTTTCTCTTTGATTGTAGTTTCCTCTTTTAGTGGGGTTGCTTCTTTGACTGGTGTCGCTTCTTTAATTGGAGTTTCTTCTTTTACTGCAAATTCTTCTTTTACCGGAATTGTCTCTTCTTTTATCGGAGTTTCTTCTTTCGCCAAAATTTCTTCTTTTACCGGAGTTTCTTCTTTTGGCGGTGTTTCTTCTTTAATTATAGTTACTTCCTGGACCGGCGTCTCTTCTTTAATTGGAGTTTCTTCTTTCGCTACAGGACTCTCTTCCTTCATAGGAGATTCCTCCTCTGCAGGGATTTCATCCTTTGTAGGAAGCTTCTCCGTAGGCACCTCTTCCTTTATAGGAGCTTCTTTAACTAGCTCTACAAGTTTAACATCAATTTTCTCTTTTAACGATAATTCAATCTCCACCTTTGCTGGAACATCTTCCACAGTTTCGACCTTCAATGTGGACTCTATCGTTGGTTCTACGGATACCAGTTTTTCAGCAAGCACTTCATCTTTACGAATTTCACATGTGGCTTCATCAATTTGAAGTGGGGAAGTTGCCTGATCGATCCTTGTTTCCTTTACTTCAGGTGCAACATCTTGAGTTGGAAGTTTTTGCTCCAATGAAAGGGATATTTTAACATCAGAAATCAAATTTGCAGTATCTTTAGTTGGTTTTTTAGAAGCAAATTCTTCAAACTCGTCTTTAACTAAATCACTTAAAAATTCTGAGGTGAATGTTATGTTGTCTTCTAACGTTTTGATATCTTCAGATTTTGGTTCTTTTAACAATGGTGTAACCTGAGATTGTTCCTTTGATATGAAAAGTTCGCACACGCTTGAGATTGGAATTGTAGATAGTGTAGCTTGTTGACTGTCAGTTTTGCTTGTGCTGACAACTTCCAAAGGTGTTTCCAATTGTTGCGATAATTGGAACGCGTTAGCAGATTCTTTTAGTGTGAATTCTGTTAATGGTTGCACTTCTGCTTCACTTGGTTTTGTAGAATATTCTTTAGGTTTTTCATCGGTTTCTTTTGTTTCTAGATCTACGTGTTTCATAGGTGCAGTACCATCAACAGTTTCAGCAGGTGTGAGTTTTTCGGGACTGATAACTTCAACATCTTGTAAAGGTGATAGAGCAACATCCACACGTTCAGTTTCAGGTTTTTCCAACGGTTTCTCGCCAATTTCAATCTCAGGAATAGGTTCAACTTCAAACTGTTGCATTATCACAGTTTCAGTTACTCGTGCAACTTCAGCTTGTTCCGGTAAAGGTTTACCGTTTTCGCTAGGTTGAGTTATTGTAACTTCGGGCTCTTCGGGTAAAGCCTCTTCAGCTATCTCAATCGGTGAAGTAGTTACGTCGACACGCTCAACTTCTTTATGTTCAACTTCCTCAGAAACTTGGGCAATCGGTGATGTAGCTATATCAATTCGTTCATGTTCTGCGGGCTCAATTTCTTCGAAAATTTGAATTATTGGTGACGTACTGACATCAGCAACTTCAGGTTCTTTCATTTTAACTTCATCAGTAACTTGTGTTATAGGTGACAAGGCAATGTCTATCCGCTCAGATTGTTCTGGTTTGAGTTCTTCAGTAATGTGGATAGGTAAAGTGGTGGCTTCTTCAGTAAGTTCTGTTATCGGTTCGGTTATTTCGATATGTTTGGTTTCCTCAGGTTTAACCAAAATTATTTCCGCTTCTGGTACAACTACCTCAATAGGTTTAAGCTCTTCAGATTTAGTTTCCTCAGGTTGAACATCTTTAGGTTCAACTTCTTCAGAAGCTTGAATATCTGAAACAATATCGATTACTTCTACTGGAACGCTTTCAGGTTTTTCAGTAATTTGAACATCCCTAGGATCTTCAGGTTCAATTTCAACAGTTTGCGTTTCCAAGATCTCGATTGTAACACGCTCAGGTTCTGCAGATGTAACTTCTTGAGTTTGAATTGGTGTTCCAGGTTCTTCAGGTTTAACTTCTTGGATGTCTTCTTTAGCTTTTTCTTCAATAATCCGAATTGGAGATGTGGCAATATCGACACGTTCAAACACTTCAGGTTTGGGTTCTTCAGGAACTTGAGGTGGCGATGTCGCAATATCAACTCTTTCAGGTTCGAGTTGAGCTTCTTCGGTTGTTTCTATAGCAGGTTCGTCAAGTTTTTTAGCCGACTTAATTTCTAGTTGCGTTTCAATTTCGATTTCAGTTAGGTCTTTAGGAGCAGTTTGATAATTATCAAATTCTCTACTTATTTCGCCCTGTATAAAAGCCATCGATGCTTCTATACCGCTAGATTTTTTAGATGGAATGTCTTTGAATAATTCTTCCGGTTTTTGCGGTGCATCAAACGAACTAGGTGCAACGACTGGCTGTGCTCTAAGTGCAACATTGTCTTTTTCGATCGTTTCAACAGTAGTTGTCTCTGTACTTGGGCGTTCTGAAATAATTTCAACAGTTTGAGTACCGGACTGTGCTTCTACAGGCTCTCGTGCAATTGTGGGCTCTACGACATACCTTTGTTCTTCAAGTTGTGTAACTACGGGCTTTCCAGAGGTATCTAAGGTGACACCGCTTGAAGACAACTGTTGCACTTGCTCAGCCGTCAGTGGTTCACCGTATTGTTGTTCTTTGACCACGCCATCTTCCATTTGAGTTACGTTAATGCTAACTCGTGGAATTCCTTCTTCCGTCACCTCGATTTCTTCAGGTTCCTCAATTATTTCTTCAGTTACTTGCTCTTTACCATCGACAATTACAACTTTTCGGATAATTCTCCGAGTTTTCCTTATAATCCTTCGAGTAACTTGTTGAACGACAGCCCTAACGCTTGAGCTGGATGTATGGATTTCGTCTCCTTCTCTTTTAATGGCTTCTGAAGTTGGAACTATGACTTTTCCGTCTTCAATAAAAGTAATGTCGCCTTCGTGAAGTTTAACCCCATGAACTTCTATCTCACGAGGTTGGAAGTCTTGAGAGTAGTCAACACGACCTGGGGATTCAAATCTTTCAACTCTGATTTCGCCAGAAGGTAATCCAGTAACAATTTGACCTCGGGCACTTTCGGTAGTCACAGTTTCTGGTGCTTGATCGCCCTTTTGTACTGTGGTACTTGATTGTTGTCCTTGTAAGGTAACTTGGGAGAACGATTGACTGATTGGGATCGAACCTTGGGTTACCGTACCTAAACGGGTATTGTGTTCACGTTGTATTGTTTGATGTCTTTGGACTAGTGTTCTATGTAATTTTTTAACTATGATTCTCTTCGTTCCATCAGCATCCACAATCACTTCAGTTGTGGTTTCATCCGGTTCCACCATAACAGTCTCAAATGGCTTGCTATCGATGACGTGTGAGATCTCTAGTTTCCCTTCAAGGGCTTCAGGTTTATTACTGTAATCTGCAGTCACTAGGATGTCGTCTGGTTTCTCGACCGTTTGTTGTCCTTGTAAAACAGGCTTGGTCGCTATTTGTATAGTTTCACCTGCTCCCGAGATAGTCTTATGGATCGAAATTGTTTCTATTGATTTGGGCGCGTCCGTTTGACTTGTCGATTGGGAAATTTGAGCTTGAGTCTCAACATCTTTCGAATACGGTTCATATTGAGTCAAATCCAAACTCTTACCAGTCTGTGTTTCGATGCTAACACCTTTCTGCACGTCCTCCTCCATCTTCATCAGAGTTTTTCGCAAAATATCTATCTTTTTCCGTAAAGTATTTTCTTGTTCTTCAAATACTCTCACCAAATGACGTAACTGCTCCAATAAGGATGTCGCAAACGATACCAAATCAGGGTATTTCTTGAACGATTCGCAGGATTTCGTCAGTTCTGATAATCTTGCGCGTTTTCTATCTAAATCTTCAGTCAGTCTTGTGTACAGTTCGATTTCTCTCTGCAATTGTTCTTCCGTGTTGGACTCGTGGTCCACGATTAGAGTTTCCTGCATCGTTTTCAGCCATGTTTCGATTTCGGTGAGGAACACCTGGTATTCAAGGAGTTCCTTTTCTTTTTCTTGCTGAACAGCATTGGCAGCCTGGAAAGACACGATTTATTTTTAGATATGTTACGGATTTTATTAATGTCAATACAGATATATTTAAATCATCCGCGTAAATGAGATTTATAAGAGTCGGTAATAAAATAGTTAGACAGAGAGAAGAAATAGATCAATGGCATTGATTGAGATTGTAGCAGTTGTTTTAATATAATTAATCGTTTAAATTGAACAAATCGTTCTATTCGGAGTAATCAGAAGGCGTGTTGTTTGTGATGGTGATTTGTGGTTCCCAAGTTTTAATAATTTCTTTGACGCGGGATGATTTTTATTTTAAAGGATCAAAAGAAAACACTTGTAACCTCTCGAGTGAAATTATTTTTAGATGAGTCTATTTAAAAGTATTCAATCGTACTATTTAACTCGGTATTCGACTTTTACTAAGAGAGCTAAATAAAATAATAGTGGCAGTGTGAAAAATCTACCAAGAAAAGTGCGTATATAATTAATTTGATACTTTAAGATTTGTAGCAAGAAGACTACTACTCTGAAGATGACCATCAGCTCTCTATCAAAACTTCTTAAAATCGTTTAAATAACTCAATCTGGGTTTAAATTTATAACTTGCTACTTATAACAAATAATAGAAATTATACAGCAGAAAATTCTAAAGCGTATTTTGAAAGAAAATTATTCGAAAAAGTCCGAAAATTGCAAAATACAATAGCATCTTGGGTTATTTGAGAGAGCCTCACAAACGCTTATTGTGTTCAAGCCGCCTTGGAGTAGATATATTTTCCGGTAAGGTTGAAGCCGGTGCTTCCCCAACTTATTCGTGTTTATTTTTACTCAAAATGCTAGAATCAAATCGTCCGCTGTTAAAGTACTTAATATGTGTCGAAAAATAGTGTTACATTCTTTATTTAAATTAAATTCTCCTATTTTACCTTTAAATAATTTAATTCGGACATCCGGATTAGCGAGAAACATACCTAGCGACACTAGCGTTTGAGCTTTTTCACGTTACTCGTATGTATACTCTGTAATGCTGTAAATAAGAGACCTCAAAGATAAAGTACGCGGCCACTGGCTCAGTTACTACCTTGTTAGGTAAAGAGGAACAAGTTAAGGAATTACTACGAAGTTATAGATAATTATTTATTGATTGGAGAGGCATTTTATGGTCAACTCTCTGTTACGTCAATTTAGGACCTATTTCAGCGTATTTCCCAGTAGTTAAATTCATTTGAAATAAAACGAAATAATGAAGATTTTACAATAATCTAAATTTCGGCCAGCTAAAGAGAAAATAAGCTATTTTCAACGTAATAATTCATTAATTAATAAACAGCATCATCAAATTAAACTTATTTTGGGTGCTCCAATGTGATACGCTTATCCACCACAACAACGATATTCATGAAGCGTAAAAGAAAAAAGCTATTTTAACAAATTACAACCGTATAAAAATAGTATCGAAAAACAACGTAATTAAAAACATTGATATTATTAATGCTGCAAACGCCCTGCTGATTAATTCGAATGAATATCACTTATAGAAACCTATCGGCAACCATAACGAATTATCATATTTATTGGAATGATTGAGTCACTGAAAAACAATATACGAGTTGGAATCCGCACGATTTAATGAGATCATCGTGTTAAATAAGTTGAGTAAAAGTGCAAAGTAATAGATAAGTAACCTCGTAGTATTGAAGATCATTTTCTGTTAGAACCTGTGAATATATATATATATATATGTTTTTATAAATTTTGTGATGTAAAAATGAAATGAAAAGGATTTATTTGAATTTTGGAAGGAAACATTGGTTCGGTGATTTCGTAAGGTTTTACGCATTAAGGTAGAAGATTGCCAAAGTAATAAAAACCATTATTTGTATAAATAAACAATAATTGCAAAATTGTAAAATATGTTATCGCAAATGTATAAGGAAATAATTAAATAGAATACAACTTACCGATACTGCAGATGTTCCATTTTCAGCCTGCGACAACAAAGTCGCTATCCTAGTTCTAATGCCGGCTAAATGTACCGCCAAAGCTTGAACGTCAGCATCCGAAGGTAGATCCATCACTATCCTTTCCAATTGGATTGCATCAGTGGCATATTTCCTTAAATCACCTTTTATTCTCTGCAAGAAAGACGTTCAGCGTTAACCTATGTTTCTTTTAGTCGTTAATAAACAAACACAACGAAAAGAAAACAACAACTCCCGCAAGAGACCGCGAAACCGGGTCTATAGACTGCTCTCTTTGAATCTATTCGGCTCACGCGACCGTCTAGCGGTGACTGAAGTCAATTTTCATGAATGCGGCATAGGCTACCTATTAGAAGCGAATCCGACCCGCTACGTTTTGAAGTAGGACTCTAATTATAGCTGTATTAAAACGATAGGGTATATAAAACAGCTTAATGATTACCGTTTGGTTGGAAGTCGCCAAAATGCAATTCTAGGACTCGTTCAACGCGATACTGTAATTAGGGAGACGGCATTGGATCGATGATGAAACAAATATTATTTTTACGGAATTTCAGCTTTTTCTGCGAAATTTTCACCAAAATTGCTCGTTACGTAAGCCAGCGTAGTTAGTAAAAGTGACGTTGGGACTATTGGAATTGTCAAAAATCAAAAGAAAATGGCGCATTCTTCCATTTTAAAATATTACTATCAAAGTGAGTTGTCAAAAAGAACTCTTGTTGCTTCATTTATTGAGCGTTGTTTAGTATGAAAAGAAAATAATTTTTGGCACCATGAAATACCTGTCGATTTGGACAAAAATATGTTTGTAATCTTAGATTAGCGATTAGGTAGTAATGCTGGTAAGTCCAATGTGGTTCCTGTAATGATTCCAAAACATTTTGGAAATTTTGGAATTTTGGAAGGAGAGAGCCCAAGCGTCAAGGGTCTGTTTTAAATAAATGTCCTGAAAAATCATACCTATCTAAATTAATTTGCTGAAATCAGAGACCAGAGGCCAGAGAAAAACCTTTCTCGAAGAACACCCCAATGCAAAAGATATTTCTATTCTTCCACAAAGGACGCTTGGTCAAGCTACTGCTAAGAGACAAACTTTAAAGATTTTTCCAACTACTTTACCAACACTTAATTCAGCTGAATTTTCGATGATTTTTGCATGGAAAACTACCTCTTCTTGATTCGTTCTATTTATCATGCGCACAGTAAATTAACAATAAAATTTTATAAATACTACATTTGCCGGTGTATCAGCATCTAGATGATAATGGCATTGCACAGGGTCATCTATAAATAGTCACATGTTTACAAATTTATATCTTTCTCCGTAAAAAAGTTATTGTACCTGTAACGATATGCATATTTTATTTGAAAAAAATATGTCGCTTTCAATAAACGGGGTCAGGTGTGTCAAGGTTTCCTTCTGCTATAAAATACGAACCCTGCAAGACAGGTAACAATTCTAGGAAACGGTACCAGAGTGCTTTTACGATAAACATAAATTGATTTTCAAAGCTACGGAATCCATGACTTATTAAAGCTGACAACTTTATTTAAATATACCTAGCGAAGGCAGTTATTGACTTCTTTCTGATAGAAAAATGTCTGTTATGGCTAAATTTAAACATTCGGGGTTCGACGAAAATTTAAACGAAGGGGTTCGTATTGTCTACTTTTCCTGAGAGTCGATAAAACACGAGTCTGTCAAAAAAGTAATAATTTCACCTGCCTTTATCATCTCTAGTTATATATTGATTGAAGATTTGGGCATGAAATATTTAACCGCGCGCTTGCTCATTCATGATCAAAAACGCTACTTCCAAAGCGCTGTTGAAGCAGTTTAAGCGGAATAAGTCGGAGTTCTTGCATCGATTACTAACTGTAAATGAATCTTGAATGCACGAGTATACTCCTACCGTCCACAGTTGAAACAGTGGACTGTGACGACTCTGAAAAAGGCGAAGACTGTTCCACCGGATGGGAGAGTAACGGTGACTGTTGTTTGTGGATAGTCTTGGTGTGTTTGTGTTAAAAACAATAACCAATAAAAAGAAGATTTGATCCATCAAGGCAACGTACCGTTTCATAGTTCGGTGATCGCCCTTGCAAAAATTCACAAATCGGGGTTCGAATTGATAAATCACCCACTCTATTGACCAGATTTGGCCCTCGACGACTTTTCTGTTTTCCAGGCTCAAAGTTTCGCTTAGAGTATAGGTATTCATCGAATGCGGAAGCAATCGTATTCAAAAATGCATATTTTGCAGAACAAGGTACCGACTACTACTTGGATGAGAACATCGCTGATAAAAATGTATAACCTAACAAGGAGAAAGAATTTGGCAAAAAAAACTTGTTCTTGTGTTAGGCTACAAATTTTTCAGGCTATGTCGTGTCCAAGAACGGTAACATATTCTACCCTGAAAACTCGGGGATTACAGCAACAGAGGTATTAAATAAAATAAAATCTAAAAAAGTAAATAAAAATGAGACTTTATAGATGTGAAAAAGGCTCTTGATACCTGATCAAAATCAAAAACTAATCTACGAATCAAAGAAACTGAAACAATTTAAAAAAAACAGAACCCAAACAACAGTAAATAACGCAGAATTTGGAGGAAATTTCCTGTAGATGTACTATGCTTTGGCATAAAGCGAAGAAAAAATACAACGACAAATCGACGTTAATGTAACAAAAATATGGAATATCAAGAAAATTTGTTAACAGTTAACGAGACCCAAACAGAAGATATGGCTGGACTTCCACATACATACATACAACTTTCAATAACTTATACAATAAAATATCTAGAATTAACAATACAAAATAATTTAGAATGGGACAAACAGACTAATGAGCAAAAAAATGCAGTAGTTATAGCATCAGGAAACAAAATAAAAAATATTGTTCCGGAACATATGAGAAAATCAATTGGTATATTGATGAAATATTTACGTCGCACATAAATTATCTAATAGATGTCTGGAGCAACGCATCAATGAAGAAATTGAGGAAAATACAAAGACTACTGTACTAGATCGATTTAAGGAAGAACTCCAACAACAGAAGTATACGAAAAGACACACTGCCACAACAGATAAAAAACGCACTGTAAAAATAGAATTAAACAAACGATCCAAGAACAATATAATGCAAATAAAATAAATTAAAAGCCAAGAATAGGATCAAATCGCCCACGATACCGACAGTCCCGAGACGAGATGAAAGTCCCTTCATTTCAAAGGACTAGAAGAAGAAAAACTAAAAAAAGAAAAAAAAAGTTCGCTTTGTAGCATAAAACAAAGGATCCACGTGATTAATCTAGAAAAGACAAGTGCCAAGGGCAAAGCCTAATAATCGAAAGTGATACGATTTAAATCACTTGATTGATATTCATTGAATTACAATTTGAATCCTCCAAACGCTTCAACACGTCTCACAATCAACATGTTATCTACTACATTGCCATATAGCGTCGGATTCGAAACGATTTGACTGTGAAATCTGGTTAGAATTTCGACGCAGAAGCTCCGAGCCTGAGACTGTTGGCGTATTTATTTTCAGTCGCAAGATACTCCGTTTATTATATCCCAGACGAGAGCCGTATCGGTCCAGGATCACTGACCTACATCGTTATTCGTTTTAGTTCACTGGAAATATTGGTTTGCGTACACCTTCGACCAGAGATTGCTTTTAGTGAAGTTGTTATAAGTAAGTAACTTTGTTTACCGATGGATTACGGTCTGTGAACTTTCGAGAAACGCTTCATATGACGCTAGAACAATAAGGGGATTGTCTTTGGGAATGCAGCGTAAAGTTTTTGTTTGTTTCATTATGTGTTTAATAATGGTACAATTTTTTTTACCAAAGTAATTTTGTACGCACTGTGTAGCTTCGTAATTGACGATAGGAAATATAAAAAAATTGTGTCATTTAATTACTATGTTATTAGTAATTATAGCGATTTATTTTTGTGGCGGAGTAATAGTTGAAAAAAAAATGGAACTAAACATCAGCAGCAGAATCAATCAATAAGGCAGATAGGAGCTTCAGTTTTCCAAAACTAATAGAATAAAGTAATTTGAAAAAAAAAATGCAATAAACTGGCTCCAAAGGCAATGCTGGATGCAAATGATGAACTGCACGAAAGGAACACATCTAAGGTTCATTCTGTCAAATCTACGAGATCAAGACCAGTAAGAAAAAGAAGTACCATTCTGATGGTTTCTCACTAATACCAACTAAAGCAGTAATCAGAAATTTCGTCCTTATAAATTATTTATTTTTGTCCCGTTCGCCTTAGATTTTTGTAAAAAAAAATAAGTTTAGTTTATGATAATTTATAAGAATAAACATAAAACCCTCTTTGATATTTTTTTATATCCTTAACAATGAAATCTAGGTATATACGTTTGCTATGCCACTGTGTTCCGCTAACAATTGTGAGCTCACCTATTAAACCCCGTCTATTATTAGAGCTGTTGGCACTACTCATTGCATCAACGAACTTCTAATAATAAACATTACACAAAATTATGCATATTTATGCTTACGTGAACACAACTAATTTTTTTCAAGATGCTAGAGGCGGACAGTTATGAATATTTAGCCTTAGGATTAATGTAAGCAACGGTGAGTTTCCGCAGATAATCAACCATTATCGAAATACGTTGTACATATACATAATATATGCCAAGTAGTTAATGTGTAATTAACAGTCTGATTTAAGTGAACTCCTATTGGCTTCTGAGACGTTAAATTTTTAGTTGAGTAGCGAAACTAAGTACTTATTGCATTAATATGATCTTTTTAGATGCTGAAGTAATTTGGCGAATGTGTGTAATACATTTGTAGCAAATTAAACAATAGGACGAGATTACATCAACAATCTACTTTTACCGGATAAGTTCCGGAAGAGTTCCTCAAAATATGTTAAGTTTATTTCTAAAATTGGTTGATATTTGTCTTTTTTTTGTGCTAAACTTCCTGAAAATAAATAAGAAAATGGTGCAATTAACATTCGAAATGAGAATATGTTAGCTGTAGGACTAGTTAAGCTTTCACCTGAGAATTTTTTTTGGAGATCTTAGGCTTGTTACGGTGAAAGCATTCCAACGCAAACTAAACACCAACGTCACAATAGACCTTCATCTATACCAATAGTGTTTTTTTTTAACCCATTTAAATAGTAATATGAAACTTTTAAATGAATTATAACAAAAGAAAATTAAAGTAAAGAGAAAATTCCAACACACTTTATTGTAAAATGTTTTTGCAGGTAAGTGTTTGCGGAATTGCCAGCTTAATGTTCTTTGTTACGCAACTCCGAATCGTATCTTTTTATCTTAGCTGCATTATTTCTTTCAATACTCAATAAGAGACAAGAAATGAAAGCATCATAACAGTCATAAGTAATTAAAATGAAAATTGAGAATAAAATGGAAGTCTCCTTTCTTCAAAATAGAGCTTTATAGCTTTCTAATAACGTTAGGAATAAAACAGATCAAAACTCACCTCCAATGCTTCTAGCATCTCCTTAAATCCGGACATGGGGAGTTGAGTAACCTCTTCTTCGATGCTCTTAACTTTCCTAGCTATCTCCTCCACGTCTTTTGAAAGCACCTATAAATTTTGCATTTAGTAAAATAGAATCGGCGATTGCATTGTCCGAAAAAAACACACAAAATAGTGAATAAGCTACACAAGGAAATGAAGCTTTGATAGCTTCCTCAATAGGATAGTGGTTACAAAATTCTGGCAAGCACCTAATTCTTCCACAAAAAAAAATGTTCCTTACGAAAAAATAAATGATAACATATTTTCCTTCTTCTTGAGAATATGACGTAAAAAAGTCTTGCTTTGGGAGAACATGCATTACAGAGTACGTGGAGGTTTTGTAGTTCCAAAAAAGAAGTTTCTTTAAAGTTAATTTCGATTTTTTACTATTATAGTATCGCAACGTCCAAATTTCATCAATGATCACACTAAATTACGAGTAATAATTTTACACTAGCTTTACAGCGTCAAATGCGTGCCGAAGGAAGGTGTCAAGATTTTGACCTTCCGAAGCATTTTCTTTAAGCAGATGTCTTATAAAGTACTCTGTATATAGAAGATATTCACAAAAAATAGGCTTTTGCTAATCCTCAAAGACCTAATGCATTCTTATGACAAACTTTAAAATTCTACCATTGTATAGGTAAAAACCCTTTAGATAGAAATATGGAATAATTAAGCAAGTTAATTCAAAGTAAAAGCTTAAGATTGTCGACATACATATCGTCTACAATTCAAAAAAAAAGGGGTTACTAAAGCTTCCGTTTATAAATAGCACGGTTTAAACTAAACCGATAATGCTTTTTTTAAATTATGGTTTTTTTTAAAGCTTTTTAGCTCATTGTTACTATGAACACTAATTTGTTACATTTAATAAACGCAAAATATTTTTCGACGATATGTAGCTTAAAATCTTGACCAGAAATATTTTAGGAGGGATCTAGTAGAAACTTCGAAGGTATTCAAATGGCCCCTGGGCGAGATAATGGCGTTTATAGAGAACACTAAGCTGCTTTACTGCAAATGAGAGGTCATTGGCGATGTCGAGTGCCTGGGCAATTGGTGCCCAAGCCAAATAGTATGAATTGGTACGAATGAATAAATTAAAAATTCAAATATTGCAACATAGACTTTGGAAATATGTGGCATAATCGGCACAAGCAAAAAAAATTTCTTTCTAAACATGCGAATCTCACAATTGGACTGCAATCTATAACAGTTAAAAAGAGCACCTTAATTAAACTACAACACCTCGCACACTATACCATAGAATTGGTTACATGATTTACACATATGTTTTTATCATCACTATTAGTTAATCACAAAAAGATAAACCAAAAAAAAAACAACAACAAAAACAAAAACAGTTATTACTATTGCATCAAGACGTACATCTATGATCCATACATCGTGGTCGTATTTCTTTCTTCAACCGCATTTTTCTTAAACTTCGCGATATACCACCAAGTTTAAAATTCCCGCTCCAACCTTGCCAACTAACAGACTACTAAATATATGTGTGGCATCACTTTTTCGAGATACCGATCCAGACGTGTCATACGTATTTTTGAACGGCGACTAAATCCTGGCACCACGCCAGTTTTTATATTTAAAACAAATTGGTGACACTGTTAGGGATGTGCACATTTTAATTTCAGACACGTTACTCTTAAGTATTTGTGGATATGTTATATTTGGTTTTGATATCCTTTTTTTTTGAAGTAGAGGTTTTAAAGACATAAGTTAGCAGATTTTGTTTTCGTTATAATCTCAGATTAAGGTATTTGTGTGAATCAATGCCTAATTTCAGCTACTTGCCCTCAAAAAGAAACATTTGAACATGTAACATAAAAAAAAAAATTCTTGAGTAATTACATTTTGCTCTGCAGCTTTCGTATTTTTACCACAAGCTTTTGTTGTCTTGAAATAGGCCTCATTTTGGCCATTCAAATCAGTTAAGTAAAGTTTAACGTTCTGGTCATGTTTGGAAAGTGCCCCAAATATGACCTCTTGAACGTTGGGGAAATATTTTAAATTCTGAATCGAAGTATATTTACAAATTTGCAAGGATTACACGATTATATTTAAGGAATTATGAATATTCTAATTTTCATGAAACACCCTTCCCAAAAAAAAATTATGTTGACTACATGATTTTAGCTACCAACATTTGTTTTATAAATAGCGGACGGAAAAATCTATAACATGTCTTCTTCCCTAAATAAATGATGCCGTTGAAGAAAGAAATACCTTTCTTTGTCAAGACACGATGAGTTACTGATGAATATTATATGATTCCTGTTACCATAAAAAAATACACAAGAGACAAGAAACGAACAGAAAATTCAAGGTAGTTTTTCATAAAATTTATTATAAATAAAATATGTTACGTCTATTATGAGTATTATGAATAGTACGGTCAATATTATGAGCAGTATTCGGCATTAGGTGCATGCAAACTTTCCAATACACATCATAACCATATGTCACCTTCTTAAGATTGTCGTTGGTGTTGGTGTCGGGTGATAAGGGCGGAGCATCGGTGGTCATGATGATGGTGGTGTTAGCGACATGTACGCCACCTGGTGAGTGCTGCACGGAGGGCCCTAGGGACTGATTGGCGTCAGGGATGGTTCCGGGGTGTTCGACAAGTATTGGTCGGTCAGAGTCTTTATTAGTAGGCAAGTCTTTATCGATTAGAGTTTGTTCATTCGCGATACCACATGTTTTATCACTCAGATTATCGTCATTAATATCGGGTAAAATATCACTATGTTTATTACTGGTTAATTCGTTATCTAAACCCGAAATAACAACCGGTTGTTCACTAGTATCGTCACTACTAATATTCCTAATCAAGTCTTCTGGATTTTCATCAGTCTTCTGTTTAACGATATGAGATTCAAACAGTTCTTCCATTGGCTTCTCTTCAGGTTGCACTGCGTTGCCAACTTCTTCTTTTACTAGCTGTTCAGTATCTTGAATTGATGTTTCTTCAGTAACATCTTCAAATGGTTTAAATGGTTCAAATACAAGAGATTCTATTTGTATCATCTTTGAAGAGATATCTTTAACGTCCTCGATTTTATCCTCTTCTTGTACTAAGTCACCAATTTCCTTAACGTCTTCGTAATCTCCAAAAATAATTTCTTCTTCGAAATCTTCAGTGCCTTGAGGCACTTCCTCAAGTTGTTTCTTATCGTCAACAGATGTTGATATTTTGTCATCAATTTGTTTCTGCAACTCAAGATTTTCTTTAGCATTAAGAGTTTCTTTATTGTCTACCACTTCAACATTTTGTTTCTCACTGTCCCGATCACATTTTTCCAATGCCTCAGTTCTTACGTCATCCATATTTTCTGATTCTTCCAAATTAACAGATTCTTCTCGAAGTTCTTCAATAGCTGATCCATATTCAATTGTATTTGGAGAATCTTTTTCTTCTGTTTTCAATTTTAGAAGGCTTATCTCTAATATTGTATCGATTTCTTGCTTTATATCTTCAATTAAGTCTTCGTTGTTATCTTTAATTTGTTCAACATTTTTCGGCATTATAACATCTGCTATTTCAATTCCCATTTCCTCCATCTTATCCTCAGCAGTAACATCAGCTTTTTCTTCTGGAATTTCTTCATCTTCTAATTTTCCAAAGCCTTCACCGATTACATCGATTTCCTTTTGGTCTTTAACTAATTCATCAATCCTTTTCTCGTCACCAGATTCAATCTGAATAATGTCTTTGCAGATATCTTTAATATCACCTACAGTTCCTTCTTCTTTCTGCATTTTTTCCATGGTTTCTTTGATCAGCACATCATCTTTCCTTTCTTCAAATGCCAAGTAAGTGCTTTCATCCTTCCATCTGCACATTCCTCCAGGTAAATCAGCACTAGTGTATGATGTCATGAACGGGCCATCGAATTGTTTACGGGTTGGTGAGTCTTGACCACTAGAATGCCCAGAATCACCGTCTCCATCTTTGTCTTGTGTGTCATCTTTTTGAACAATGACAATCTGTTCAACAGGAACGTACGATTGATTAATATAAATTCGCCACAATTCTTCAGCTTCTTCGTATACAGATTTTGATAGCCAAAATGGACCATCTTTGGATAAGTTGATACGTAATTCATCAGTAGTATTTGCCTGATCTTCAACAATTTCTTGTGATTTTTCTTCAAGTTCTGATTTTTCGATCATGATGAAGTCTGATGACTCCGGAGATTTTGGCAGCTCCAAATCATCTGTGTTAGCTTCCTTTCGATTTTCTTCGACAATATCGGGTTCTGGGGAACTTATTTCATTCATAGCCTCTTCAATTTCCTTCTCAATAGTACCAATCGCCGTTGGTCCTTCCATGATAATGCTCGACTCAATTACTGATGGAATTTTAGATTCTATTTCTTGAACGACAGTCTCAAAAAAAGGTTCCTTTTGTGGTTCCTCTTCTTTCAATTCTAAATTGATTTCATCGGTCTTAGTTGGAGTTAGAACCTCAGATTTTTCGGCATATTCTTCAATTTGAATTTGTGTACTAATATCGACATCATTTCCAGTTGCTTCTTGTACTGAAATCGTTTCCTTCTTTTTATCTTTCCTTTTCTTCTTTTTGCCACTTAAAGCATCAGACACTTTTGAAACTATAGAACCAATTACACCCGACTTTCTCTTTTCTTCAGATTCAGAATATTCAGATTCTGATGTTAATCTTTCTCTGGCTGTCGTTTTCTTGCCGATATGCTTCTTCTCGGTTTCACTTTCTGATGTTTGAGATTCTTGAGAAGCTGGCTTATCCTGTACTACAACTGCTCTAACATCTTCTTTTTCCGAAGCGCTTCCATCGGTTGTTTTAATTTCTGTTTCTGTTTCTTCAGTTTGTTGGATCTCTTCCGCCTGCTCCTGAGTTTGCTTCTTCTTCTTCTGTTTCTTAGATCTCTTTTTCTCGCTGATTTTGGAAATTAGTCCACTAAAGAAGCCTTCTTTTTCTTCTTTGGGCGAAAAAGGCTTTTCTTCTGATGCTCTTTCTGCAACAGGAACGCTTTCTAAAGCTGTAGATCTTTCATTAGCTAAGAAATCGGCAATATTGACTTTTTGATCGTCTTTTGTTAAAGGAACTTCTTCAAACTTCTCATCAATCGGTGCAAGTTCAATTGCTTGTTCTTCGTCAATTTCTGCTATTTTTTCACAATTATCTACTACTTCTTCAGGTTCTTTTAGAATGGGGCTGGGTTTGGATTCCAACACTTCAGTTGGTGCTACAGATTTTTCTTCATGAGTTTTTCCTTTTAATTTCTTATCTTTACGTTTCTTTCTATCCTTTTTGTGATCTTCAGGAGAACTTGGTATAAGATCTTCTGGTATTTCTATAACAGAAGCATCTTTACCAGGCGTTAGAGCATGTTTAACAGCTGAGAACATGTCGCAGAGATCAGCAGTTTTCTTTTTGTCCCTCTTTTTCTTTGGTGATTTCATAGAAACTTCTTTCTTCTGTTGCGTTTCTTCTGATTTAATTACAGATTCCTGTACTATTTCTTCTTTATTTTCCACGTCCACCGTTTCTGTAATATCTTCAGCAACTTTTTCAGAAGCTTCTCTTTCATGGACAATTGGCCCTATTTCATCTTCTTTTGAAGGTGTACTATCTACAGCTTTAAATACTGGTTCTTGCTCTTTGAGTTTCGGCGATTCTGGTGATTTGGAAGCTACAATATCAGCCCATGTCTTTTGAAGCAATTTAGGAGCTTCCTCAATTAGATTTTGACGTTCTGCCTCCAATAACGATGTAACTTCATTATTTTTAACTTCTTCTACCTCTCGAGATTTTGGTATTTCAACAATTTGAGCTTGTTCTTCTAATTCTTCTGTTTCCTCGTGTTTGACAGGTTCTTGAAATACTACCTGTTCTTGTAGTTTACGCTTCTTTGGTCTCTTTTGCTTTTCTTCTTTTGGTTGTTCTGTTTTTAATTGTTCTAGATGCGCTACCATAATTTCCTCAGGTGCAGATGATTGTTCAACAATTTGGATGTCCTTTTCAGGTTCTTCTTTAGGTAATATTGGTGTTGGAGAAGCTTCTTTCTTTTTAGGGTCTTTTTGTTTCGATCGCGATCTCGATCTAGTTCTACGTTCTTTTTTTGTTAGAACTGTTAAGAACCCTTCAGTATTATCAGGGGATGGTTCCTTTTCAAACGACGCCCCCTCTACAACTTCCACTTGTAAAATTTGCTGTTGAGGTTGTTTTGGTTGTTCTGATAAAACAGACTCTAATTTAACTTCTTTTACAGTCATAGTTTCATATTTGGTTTGTCCTTTTCTAGCGGCGACGACTTCAGCGTATGTAGTAAGACGAGGAATTGAGTCGACAATATGAGTTAATTCGCTCGCAACAATTTCGCTTGGTGCTTCGGATTCATTTTCATAAGCAATTTCTTGAGGTGTTTGGACCAATGGTTCTATTTCTCCGCTAATTTCTTGTGTACTATCAACAATCTGTACAGATTGTGCAACAACCTGAGTTTCAACTGGTACCTGTATTTCTTGTGATGTTACATCTTCAATAATCTCAGTTCTGGATTCAACAGTTACTTTAGATGATTCTTCGCCAACCTGCGTTTCAATTGGTATCTGTATTTCTTGCAGTGTTACATCTTCGGTAATCTCAGTTTTGGCAGTTACTTCTGATGTTTCCTCTATCGGTTGCTGAGGTTTTTTCTTAGATCTAGAGCGTGATCTAGATTTTCGCTTTCTAGGAACAGTTAATTTAATAGAATCGTCCGGTGGTAGTTGTTCTTCTTGGGTATCTATTTGAGATTTTTCTTGAGAAACAATTGACTCCTCTACATTGATTGGTACGTCACATTCTTCTACCATAATTGCAGCGACTGGCTCTTCCGCAGCAGTGGATTCTTCTACCGTTTTCTCAACAATTTCGAGCTTTTCAGGAATTGCACTTTCAATTTCCTCTTTGTGATCACCAGCTTCTGGGTGTGATAAATGCAGAGTGGCCTCAACTGTGTACGGTTCTCTGCTTGATGACCTTGACCTTTTATCGACGTTGCTTGCCACCACCTCCGCGTAAGTTTTTCCATCATGTCGAGGAGTCACCCAAACACTTTGCACAACAACTTCTTGCTTAATTTCCGGTGTTTTAAATTCAAATTCTTCCTGTTTTGATTTTTCGGTTGATTTTGGCCTTGGCGATCTTGATTTCTTCTTCCTGCTTCTCTTTTGCTTTTCAGGTTTTAATTCTTGTTGTTGCATATCAGTGGTCTCTTGTTTTGGAGTGCTAAAAACTATTTCTATATGTTCGTCGTGGGTTTCTATAACGCTATGGGCTATCTCCATTGCTATTTCACCAGTATGATCTCCTAAATCGGTTTTAGATGTATCTGTTGGTAAATTTTGAGGTTCTTCAGTAGTAGACCATGGAGTAATAGATTCCATTGACTCAGATGGTTTTTCTTTCTTTTCTGTTTCAGCATCTTTCAGTATTTCACTAACCCAAACGTTGTTTGCTTGATCAGATGGTATCTCAAATCCTGAATGTAACTGTTCTTGCGGCAACTTAGTTACAGATTCTTGACAAGTATAAGGCTGGCTCAAGTAAGTTTCTTCTGTATAGGATTTAGTATATTGGCTAGAATCGGGTACAAAAATCTGTGCGTTTGGATTCAATTTGAATGCCCCTTTTTTAGGCACGAATTCAATGGCTGTCTTAATGATTTCCTCAAATTGAGATGGTTCTTTCTTGGAATCTTCAGCGATGTCAGTTTCAATTTTTTGAGTTTCTTCTGTTACTTCAGTCTCTTTGGGGAATTCAATACTTTGTTCAAATGAAGTGATATCTGAGGGCGACTGCATTGAGTCGAATTCGAAGTTATCATATTTCTGATCAGTTGTTTCTGATTTGGTGCTAAAATCTTCTGTGTAACCCATCGATAGACCAGAATCATCAATATCGATCATTTCAAACGTTTGTTCAGTTATATCATCAATTTCTAATGATTTACCATCCGTAATACTGGTCCTAACATCTGCTACTTCAGTGGTATCGATATTTGTTAAACTATCGGTTGTAATTACTTCAAAGTCAAGTCTGAGAAGTAATTTTTTATCTGGAGTTTCAGGTGTGCTGACTGATTCGGTTTGTTCTGGAGAAATTGTGCCTTTTTGTGATTCTTCTGGAGTTGGCAGCTCTTCTTGTGACATTGGTGATTTTTCTTGAGTAGTGACTTGTGTTTCTACCCTTTCTTGTGACTGGATTTGAATTGATGTTGGGTCATCTAAAGTAACAGCTTTAGGTAAAACCTCTTCATTTACAACTTCGTAGTCTTTAACAATTTCTATTGAGGGTTGGGCCTCAAGGTTTTGCTCTAGAGCAGACGTTTTTTCTATAAGTTGTGGTATAATGGTTTCATCAACGTTCTTCACTACTTTTGATGTTTCAATTTCACCATGTTCCAGCACAATCGTTTCTTCTGGATCTATTGGTGCGGTCACTTCTTCCATTGGTACTTCGGGTTCTTTTTCCAACTGATCTCGAACTGATACTTGTTCTTGCATAACTGCTGAACCATCTTGTGGAATCAGTTCCTCTGATCCAATTTCTTTTAGTCCCGAAGTCGTTGTTATTCCAACTTCTCGTGCTATTAACTGTTGAGATTCTTCTGAAACTGTTGCTTCTTGTAATAAGAACTGAGCAGTTATTTCCAAGACATTATCTTTTGGTGTTTGCATTACTGTTACCAAGTCATTTACTTCGGTGATCATTTCTGTTGTTGTTTGAGCTACTTCTTCAGGTTCCAATCTTTGTTCTAATATTGGTATTTCTTCTATAATCTCTACTGTAATTATCTCTTCAGGTTCTTTGGCTTCGGGCATTTTAATAGGTGCACTTTCTTCCTGGTGGACTGCTTCTTGTTCCGGGTTTACAGTTTGTTCTTGCACAGTTCTAATAGTTATTTCAAATGAGGAACTTTGTGACGTTAGCTCTTCCATTTTTGTTTCTTTTGTTTCTGGTATCGTTTGCTGTTCAATTTCTTGAAGTTGTTCTTCCATAGCTGCTTCTTGTGGAATAGGTTGACTTATTTCTAATGGAGCATCTTTTACTATTACAATTTCATCACTTTGGACAACTGTTTGATCTTCAGTTGTTAGTTCTTCTTGTAAGGTTGGAGAAGTTATTTCTAATGATGTCTGTTTCGGCGATTGGGGTTCTCTAGTTACACCTGGTTCTAATTTTGGTTCAGAAGTAATTGTGTTTGCGTCTAAACATTCTTGTGTCGTAGGTCTAGTTTCTTGAATGTCATCGTTTTCTGGAATCGTTTGCTGTCCAATTTCTTGAGGTTCTTCAATAGCTGCTTTTTTCGAAATAGGTTGATTTATTACTAATGGAGCATCTTCTACTATTACAACTTCATCAATTTGAATAACTGCTTGATGGTCAGTTGCTAGTTCTTCTCGTAAGGTTGGAGAGGTTTTTTCTAATGTCTGTTTTAGCGATTGAGGTTCTCTAATTACATCTGTTTCTAATTTTGGTTCAGAAATAATTGTTTCTTCATCT